>WEIS01029164.1:0-14098 GCA_013389965.1 Todus mexicanus | reverse complement strand
GGCCTAAACCTTCACCCTCTAGATATTACCCATCAGCCACATTGCGGGCACAAGCATCCCAGCTGCCAAAAACAGTTACTCTGGGGTGACTTGTGAATTCCACCCACTGATGTCGTAGCACAGGAGAGGACCCATCCTAGGGCACAGCTGGAGCAAGCCTCTCGGCAGACCACATCGTCCTGCAGCTTGCGCTTGGAGATGCTCTGGCTCCCTGCGGGTGCTAAACTGAGAGGATACCAGACTGCTTGGCTTGGTCTTTCCTATTGTTTGAAATTGTCCTCCCCAATCCTGGCTCCAGCGCAGTCACGTTTTGTGGCCAAAATTATCACTGGCACAGAGAAGCTGGGTGTTGGGATCTCTCAAGTGGGGCTGGAGATGCCCAAACCTATTTCTAGTGGATTTTTGGGGAAAATCATGAATGACGCACAGGGGGTCTCACCACTGACCCCAGCCTCTCCCAGCCCACACATGCAGAATCAAATTGCACATATTGGCCAAAAGCCCTGTTCAGCTTTGGAGCTGTTGTGCCAAGGGGATGTTAAACTTTTGGGGCAAGGAAGCAGGTCAGGAGCTGGGAGGAACAGCAAGTGGACACAGAGACTGGCGCTCCCAGCAAGGGAGGAGATCTTTGCAGATATGACCTGTCAGATCAATCTCAGCTCCAAGGATGGGCAATTTCCTACTGCAACCTGTGGCTTCTGGAAAAGAGTGTTGTGCTTTAACCTCAGCTGGGAACTAAGCCCCACACAGCCTCTCGTTCACTAACCCCACATCAGGATGGGAGGGAGAATTGGAAAAGTGAGAAAATACATCGGTTGAGATGAAGACAGTTTAATGCATAAAGCAAAAGCCGCATCCACCAGCAAAGCAAACAAGGAATTAATTTACCACTTCCCAGGTGTTTAGACACCCCCAGGAAAGCTGGGCTCCATCACACATCACAGGTACTTGGGAAGACAAATGCCATAACTCCAATCATCTCCCCATCTCCTCCTTCTTCCCTCGGCTTTCCATGGTGTCCTATGGTCTGGAATATCCCTCTGGTCAGGTGGGGTCAGCTATCCCAGCTGTGTCCCCTCCCAACCAACTCCTTGTGCACCCCAGCCTGCTCGCTGGTATGAGGAGCAGAAAAAGCCTTGACTCTGTGTAAGCCACTGCTCAGCAATAGCAAAAACATCCCTGGGTTATCAACACTGTTTTCAGCACAACTCCAGACCACAGCCCTGTACCGGCTCTACCCCAGCCAAAGCCAGCTAGTAGGTTTAAACTACATTACATCTCCCCCATTACACCCAGGGACCCTCAGCACGGAGACAAAAATCCTCTTTCCAGGAGGAAAAACCTTTAAATGCTTCAGTTGTCACCCCCACCCACCCTGACTGGGTGCAAATGGGCACTTCTCAGTCCCATTATCACCATTTACCGTGTTTTCTTTCTTTTAGCTTTTTGCCTCTGTATGTTTCATTCAACCACCCACCACAAAAATCAGCCGAAGTCACTCTCTATCCATCCTCCTTCTCCCACAGCAGGGGGGTGAAGAAGTTCTCACCCAGCTCCCATCTTGCGGGGCTCCTGGCTCACGCAGACGATGCTTTTGCGCGGCACTTGGTGCCGTTGTGTTTCGGGCTCCTGCCAGATGGACTCACCACCTGCGAGCCAGGACTGCCGCAGAAAAAATAGAAATGAAACCCAGCTCCAACCATTTGCTTTTCCATCTGCGCAAGGCGGTTGTTTAAAACAGCCCCAGCAGCGAGGTTTGGAACTGGGGCCAAGATTAGCGTGGACAACTGAAGAGCTGGAGAAAGATGTGGATCTTCCTTTAACCAGAACAGAAATGTCTTGAAGACACCAGAATGAGCAAAGAGCTCTGAAGCAGAGGGGTCCAGACCATGGCGCAAATACAAGGCAGTACCTGAAAAAGACAGCTTGAGCTTGCTAACAGGCTGCTGAGATGTCTGGGAGCTGAAGGTGTGGGAGAGAAGAGCAGGGCAGGCAGCAGCAGCAGCAATACCCTCCCCTGTTCCTCATTAATACAGCAGTGAGGCTTGATGGGTCTCCTAAATTATAATGACTTTCTTGTCATTAACTTGATTTCTTTCTGGTGACAGCAGCACTGAATTGGTCCCAGCTGTTCTGAGCATGGGATGAGAAATTAGAATGAGTTAAACCAATCTAAGTGTTGTGGGGGTTGGTGTGTGGGGAAGGGGGTGCTTTGGGCCAGTGGTAACTGGAGGGCTGCAGTGATGGGGGCAGTGGGAGATGCCAGGAAGGGAGAAGTGGGATCAGGGCTTATGGTTTTCCCTGCAAGAAGAAGGAGGTGAGAAGCAGGTGCTTGCTATGGTGGGGTGTGCCCAGAAAGGGGACATCCATCAGTGTGCTGAGGCCACTGTCAAAGGCGAGGACATGTGGAGACTGATGTGTCGTGGGGTCTGGCCCATACAAGAGGCACAGACAACCTACAGGGATATTTTTCGGGGGTGAAAGTTGCCTGAAAGCAACTCGGACCAACAAGCCAAAAGCCTGCCTTGAGGAAAATGGGATCTTGTCCAGTACTTGCCATAAACCTGAAGCCCCCTGGGATTCTCCCCTCCCGGGAGCATCCCCCATCTAGGACTTGGCTGGGGAATGAAGTAGGGCAGCGCTGCTGGGCTTCTTTCCAAGCCTGTGCTGGCAAGGGTCAGGCAGCAAAGGGATTTTATCAGCCAACCCTGCAGAGATCAGGCACAGGAGCTGAGGAAAGCCCAATTCATTTCTGTGTCTTTATTTTTTTGCTGCTTGTTAGCAGCACTGCAGACACCTACCTGTCTGCCAGGGCATGGAGAGAAGCTTGCTTGGGGAAGCCGTTCTGTCCCATCTCTGCCAAATACCTGCTGTGGACCTGTGTCTTCCCCTCCTGGCAGCCCCAGGCTGATTCCTGTGTGAAATACAGCTTTTGGCCTGGCGCTTAGCCCCAGGGCCAGCTAGCACCATACGGGCTCCAGGGGCGGGAGGGGATGTCTCACCCTTGGCTTCAGCATCATTAACATGAGACTGTTGTTAATGCAAGACAGTCACTCTACCTGCCCGGGAAAGATAACAAGAAAGATGTATTTGGCCTCCAGATGCCTCTCAGACAGCTTTCTCCAATATGCCATGTTAAATAGTCCCGAACTGAGAAGACAAACCCATGGTGGCAGCCGTGATAAGCACAAAGAGCGATAAACCTCGGTAATTAAAGCCTGCCACTGTAATAATAACGCAGCAGAGACAGCTGGGGTCTGAGCACCTTGGGTTTTTACTTGTTTTCAACACAAACTCATTTTGGAGGGCTGCTCTGCTGGGTGCCAGAAGGGAGAGGAAGATGCTGTCTGGGCACAGTGGAGTCAAGGAGCGAGTGCTGTAGCTCCCTTCCTGACTCCGTAAGGCAGACCAGATCCTTAGCAGAAGCAAATACCCTCAAAACAGCACTTGAAGAGGAGCTGACCTTATAGAAAAGCACTTGATCTGTGGGGAGGAGTTTCCCCTTGAGGGACTCCACCACTGCCCTTGGGAAGCTGTGCTTACATTTCACTGGTCCTAAATATATATAATAACAGATAAAAGTTAGCTTTTTTTTTTTTTTTTCCCCCAGCCTGGGCATCCCAGCCTTCCTCTTTATACTGGAATTTGTTCCACTCCAGTGAGGACCAGAGGGCTGGTGTCCCTTCATCCTCCACAGGGCACCAGGACAGATGTATATGCTGGGAACCCTAAGCACAAATCTGTGGGCTGCAGGGAAGCCCTTTGCAGAGTGTTGTCCTCCAGATCAGTCTCAGGGTCCTCCACTTGCACTTCCCAAGCTCCAGGGACCTGCTCAGGGATGATGTGGGAGCCTCGGGCTGAGCCAAATCCCCCCAGCCCTACCAGCAATTGCAGCCAGTTGTTAGCAGTCCCCACTTGGCCAGGCACTCTGCCATCCAGTCAGCTCTAATCCACTTACTGCCGTGCTAATTATGCATCACTTTCATTTCTTAACCAAAGTGTCCCCATGAACCAAATAAAGCATCACGCGGGCTCGGCTGACATCAATTCTGTCATCTTTAGCAACAACACGTTGCGACGGGAGAAGGCGTGGGCCACCCAGACAGTCTGTGTCTTCTAACCCATTGCGGTAGGGTTTTAACCCTGTCCCAAGTGATACTAGGTGGTCCTGCTCCGGCGGGAGGATTGGACTAGATGATCTTTTGACCCTTCCAATCCCTAACAATCTGTGATTCTGTGATTCTGCGAAGGTGCCTGGTGGCTTTAATGGGCCACTTTACCCCTGAAATTGTCCTCACATGTTATGGCCAGGCTGTGGGGAAGGGCTCTGTGCATTGCATCTCTATCCTTCCTGCCACCCTGCTGTGAGGACAGTGGGATTTCAGGCAGGGAGGTCTTTAAGTAACACACAGATCTTCACATCTTTGCCCATCTAGCCTCAGTGTGTACCCTTCTTGAGTGCCCTAAGGCAAGGAAAGTCGGGGTACAGGGAGCCCATCCTTTCCCTGCACGTGGCCTGGCCCCTCCAGAGCTGTTGGGTTTGCTGTGACAAGAAGAAGGTCCCCAGACAGTCACACCACACCACGGCTGAGTCACCCCGAGCATCGCCACCCAGGCCCTTAGGGTGGGCTGTGCTTCCCACACCACCTCTTCCCAGCCTCCCCGCAGCAGAAAGCTGGTTCCTATCCATGTCCTCTTTGGGAAGCCACCGAGGAGCCGGGTGGGAAGATGGGCTGCCTCCAGCGTGGGGCTAAAATCTGAGCCCAAGGGAGTCCCCTAGGAGCAGAATCAAATCCTATATATATTTCTCTCACTGTCCCTTTGTCCCCCTGCCTACCCCTACTCTGCCCATCGCATCTGTAGGCACTAGGTTTTAGCTTTTCACCGCTACCACTACCCTGGAGTAAGAGGAATAACTGAAAAATACAGGTTCAAAAAGCAGCCTAAATTGGTGCTGAGCCCAACCCCAGCATGTCCTGTAGTTTCCTGATTTTTTTATATTTTCCCACTTCCCTGCTCCCTTCACAAAGGCTGGGATGTTGGTGGGAAAGGTTCCAGTGCTGCATCCACAGCTGGGCAGCCTGAACCCACCCCACTGCCCAGCCCCAGCCAAGGACCACCCGCTCCTAGGCACACAAGGGATTTGCCAAATCCATGCTGTATGAGTCTTCCTCATACTATGGCTGTGTGAAGGAAGCGAAAAAACAACCCTTCCCTTGGCTTATTGAAGAGGGGAGGCAAAAAATCTGCTGGCACTCTCTGGAGCCATCCATCATACCTCCAAATACACGAGGCAATCGCTGGAAAACTCGAGTTTGGCTCCGTAAAGGAAAAAAAAAAAATACCACCCCATGCCTGTTGCAAACAATCACAGCACAAAATAAAGCCTTACAAGGCTGGGGCAGCCTCATAGATGGATTGCTTTTTAATCCCTAAAGCTACAGTGGTAAATCTTTTTATTGGAAGCTCTGGAGATACTGTGTCACTCAGCGCGTGCAGCAGCGCCGGGGGGAAAACAGCTCCACAAACTGCTGGGAGAGAGGGAATTTCCTGGGAGCAGGGCTGGTGGTGATGGAGGAGGGATGGGTGCTCACTGGGGGGATGCTGAGGGGGCACGGCAGGGCAGGAAGGTTCCCCCAGGTCTGGGAGCGGGTGGTTAGGCAGGAACTGGCCATTGGGCAGATGCTGCCGTAAATCTGGGAAGATGGATGGATGGACAGCTTGTGGGGAACGGCTCTTTGGAAACAAAGCGTTTGGAGAGGAGATGGTGGTATGGAGCTCAACCCAACCACATGCTCTGTGTTGCAAGGACAGAAAAATGCTTCCCCTGGCTACATGCAAACATCTGGAGCAAGGGCACCCACATGGTACTCTCAGCTCCTGTTCCCTCAGTGTCCCTCTGCTCTGTCCCCTCCAGGCTCTCTTAGGTCCTGAGAGGATTATTTAGTTGGTGAGAATTCCCAGGCAGTGCTTTGGGATCCTCCTTCCCTCACAGCCATCCTGAAGTGCTGGTCAGCCACACACGGGTGGAGCAGCAGGAGCAGCTTGGCCCATCCCTGGCTCCTGCTGCCTCCTCCTCCGCAGGGCTCTTTACTTCTATAGCACCTCCCCAGCAGGAATAACCCCTCTAACTTATACTGGGAAGGTGGCAGGGGAGCAGGCTGACCCTGAGGGCGCAGGGCAGAGGGGAGCATCATCCTTAAAACAACCAGGTTCTGCAATGCCCTTCCCGGGTGCTCCAACAAGCCCAAGGCAGGCAGGAGCCACTGGCCACTGCTGAGGTATAAAACCCTCTCGGTGAAACCTTCTGCCCCAGGAGAGCAGCTCCTTTTCTATTAGGTTCCACGCCTTGACTGCAGCTTTTACTAAAATTAATTACGGGACTAAAGGACTTGCCTGGGAGCCTTCGATTGCAGCGTCTTTTGTGAGCCCGGCTGGCAAGTGGTACTCAGGGATTTGGGGTTGTCTGTCGCAAAACCCTGGCCAGGAGGGCAAAGTCTGCCCGCACATCTCGCAGGAGGCGGCACCGGCCGTGCTGCAGCTGTGGCTTTCACGAGCCCTCGGGTGCTTCTCAGGGTGATCCCGCACCCAGCTCAGGCGGTGGGTGGGCAGTGGGGCACCCCCCAGCAACGCCACCCGACACGCTGGGGCCTCAGCAGCACATTCCCCTCCTGAAGCTCTGAGAGGGGAATTTGGGGTAGCCAAGGAGAATGGGGAGTACCAGGTCAGGGGATGGCAGGACAGCTGGGGACACAAGGCTGGATGAAGACAAAGCCAGTGCCTCACCTTTCCGGCTGCTCTGAACTTCACTCCAAAAAATCATCATCCTTGTGGGGTCACCCACTGTCCTCTGGCATTGAGCAAGGAGCTCAAACTGCAGCGGCCACAGCCGTATCCTTGCACAGGCCAGCTGCTCACGAGCAGGGGGACTCACCCTCCTAACGTGCAGCACGAGGGACCCCGAAGCTCCACGCAGGCAGCTGTCACCGAGTAATAAAATGCTATCGACCGTCTATTAAAAAGCCATTTCCTGGAGATTTCTGGCCGGGGAAGCTGCCGAGTGAAGTAATATGGGGCAATAATGACCATCAAAGAGATATCAGTCACATCCAGCCGCACAGCAGTGACGAGGGGCCCCACACAGCTGCCAGGGTGCTGTCCCCTGCCAGGACCATCAGCAATAAGAGACAGAGAGGCAAGAATCTCGATGTCCTTGGCCATGCTGATGTCCTCTGAACAGAGCTCGCAAGCAGCCGGCAGGACCCTGAAGTCCAAAGTTACTGCAAGAACTCTACAAGGGCCAAGGAAGGGCTTTGTTCACGCCAGACCCTGCTATAGGGGTGGGGAGCAGGAGGGGAGCCGGCTGCACTGCCCCACAACCAGGGAGTGGGTCGGTGGGGGCAGAAGGGAGTAAGCAAGCCCCAAATCCTGCCTGTTCTTGGTCACTGGCCTGACCATGGCCCCGTATGATGTGCTCAGGAGGGGCTGGCAGCAGAGCAGCAGCAGCAGGCAGTGATGTCCCTGCCCAGGGCAGTATTTCTCCAGTATTTCTGTTCAGGTCCCCAGGCAAGTCCAGCTGACACATCCATGCTGCCCAGAGGCACAGCTGCAGGACACCGAGCCAGGGGAGAACTGGGGCTGGGCAAATCAGGAGAGGCAAGAGCGCTGCCTGGACAGCCCCTCAGGTGGCATTTTGGAGCCTCGATATTTCATCCCGCGGGAGGACCTGGTGTACACTGGGAAGTCAACGGCATCGATCTCAGACAGTAAATCAATGGGTCCTTCCAGCCTGGGGGAGCGAGACCAGCCAGCCCACGCTCCGTGGTATTTTCGTGACATTTCTCAAGCTGCGTGTCTGGGGACAGATTAATCATCACCGCTCCGGAGGCAGCTCCCCCTCAGCAACAGCCCCAGTCCCAGCTCGACTCAAGCATCCCGGAGATTGGGAAGGGTGTGTGCATCCCTCTCACACCTCCCCTGCCGTGCCAAGCCCTCAGCCCGCCTGCCCCACAGACACACCATGGCACCAGAGCCAGTGGGACACCCCTGGCACCCATTGCCCTGGCACGTGGCCTGCTCATCCGCCCCCCAGGAGGATGGCTCAGGTTCAGTCCTGTGCTGGGAGCAGAGCTGGGTCCTGGGAGATGCAACCAGGGCACAAATCAGGCCAAGGGCTTTCTTTAATTCTCAACGAGGTTTGGCCGGTGCAGGGCGGGGATGCAGGAGTGCTCCCCACGTTCCCCAGGGGTGCAGAGACCCATGGTGGGCTGAGGAAGAGAAGGGTGGCACCCACCAGCTGCAGGGCAGAGAGGGGAGAGGAGCACACATTCATGGGGTGCAGGGACAGGCACGAAGCTATGCCTCAGTACTACAGGCAGCCTGGGGCTCCCATTGTCCCATATTTTCCCCTGCAAGGCTCCAGCTCTGGGAAGAGCAGCTCTGCACCTTCCCTTGCCCTCGAGGGGCTGGGGGTCTGCAAAGAAGGCTGGGAGCAAGGAGCTGTACCAGCACCCTGCAGCCAGACACCATCCGGCACCACCAAAGGGGTGGGTAAAAAAATCAGGGGCACATCGGTGCCAGAGAGCCCTCGGGAGGCCTCAAGAGAGAAGGCACCCACTCCATCCTGTGCAAACTTCTCCCACCCCCACGAGTCTCAGCCTGGGTGTTCCAAAAACAGCCCAGGGTGCTTGACATCCTCAACACCGGCACCCACAGGCTCATCCAGCCAGGCCGGGAGGAACGGGGTGTTTTGGAGGAGTGCTGGCTTATCTCTGACATAGAAGCCAGCTGTACCCACACCACGAGGGATGCCCTGGCCTTGGCCAGCCCCAGAGCTGACCACAGCAGGGGCAACACATCCAAGGCACAGCATTGCCACCGTCACCGTGTCTCTGGAGCAGTGCTGCCAAGGAAACCGGCCTTCACATCCCAGCAGGAAAACACAGAGGTGGGGACTCCTCCATCGCTCCTGCCCCACTCCCCACCACGGGATGGCTGCCACAGTCAGATGGACACTGGCGGTGGGGAAAGCTGGTCCCAGTCCCCCCACGTCTCCCCACTGCTCAGCAGAGGGACGTTGCGTGGGTGGTGGCCTGCGCACCCTTCACCTCCTCCAGCTTGCACTCCTCGGCGTTGGAGAGGGGCAGCCCATCAGCACCGGGCACGGGCTCACACTCGGTGCTGCAGGTGGTGGCATGGGTGACGCTGGGCGAGTACTTCCGCGACTGCAGCGGGCGGTGGCCAGGGTGGCACATCGCCTCCTTGAACATCTCCCGGAAGCGGGTGGACATCAGGTTGTAGAGGATGGGGTTGGCGGCCGAGCTCAGGTAGAAGAAGACGCCCGAGATGATGTGGATGTACTGGAACATGTGGAGCATGTGGCTGGTCCAGGTGGAGACGAAGCTCCAGACGAGACGGTCGGTGTGGAAGGGAGCCCAGCAGATCCCAAACACCACCACCAGCACAACTGTGGGGAGCCAAGGAGCTGGTGTTACTGGAGGGATGGGGCTCAGACCCTCGGGATCCTCCAGTCCCTGGCCAAGCTCTGCCCTGTTTCAGCATCGGCCAGCAAAACCACTCAAAAAAAGCGTGGGACAGAGGAAGGGGAAGAGGGGAAGGGTCTCCCCAGTGCCTTGCTGATTTGCTGTGGAGGGCTGGACAGGATCTCCCTTCATCCCTCCCTCCATCTCCTGCCAGGGTTGCTCCAGGTACACTGGCCCTGCCACAGCCACGGCCGTGCAGCACGGCTGGGGGACACCCCTGCGGGCATCCAGCCTCTGGGCACCCTGCCACCTTTGCCAGCAAAGTCCAAGGAGCAAGAACTATTTGCACCTTCTCCTTGTGCTCTGGTTTTGATGGGTTTTTATAGCCCGACACTGCTGATGGAAACGGAGCGCTGTACAGGCGGTCCCAGGGTCCCCAGCCCTGCCACACCTGCGCCACATGGGGATAGGTCCCCATTTGTCCCCCTCCCAGCCCTGGTGCTGGAGGAAGCAGAGTTACCACTTGTCTGGGACACAGTGGAGAAGCAGCCCTGGCCCCGTCGACAGACCGGGCTGGGCAACTCGCCATCGCTGCGCTGTCACGGGGCTGGGAGCGCACAGAGGTCAGCATGCCGGGGTGAGACGGCTCCCCAAGAGCAGCCAGCTCCTGCTGCTGGGAAGGGGGCCAGAGGCTGCGGGGCTGGCGAGCAAGGGTGCAGAGCAGTGGGACAGAAGGATGCTTCAGTCCAGCCTTGGGTCTGTGCATCCCTGCCCCAGGACAGTCACAGTGGCTGTGGGACTGGGTAGGAAATGCTCCCTCTTTGAGAAATCCCACCACCAGTGTGCAAGGTTTGGGCTGGGGAGCAGGGGGCAGGTTCCTGCATCCCATCCCAGCTCCTTCTTCTTTCTCACCCAGGACTTTCCTGGAGGAGGGGAGATCTTGCAGCCAGGAAGGAGCTGACATGAGCAATCCCCACCACTGGACCAGAGTGACCAGATCTGCCTTTGCCCCACATCCTGCGAGACGGCTCCCCAGCTTTCCTCCAGGGCTACCCCGCCTCAGCGCTCTGGACTGGCCGTGCCACAGTTTGCCCCCAGCACCCTCCCAACACCGCTTTGGGAGACACCCTCTGGCTCTGACCATCCCCAGCATTGGACACCCCGGCATTAGACTCACACAGCATCTTTGTGACCTGCCTCCTCTTGACGTTCTTCTGCCCCTGGGTGTAGTGGCAATCGTGGCTTCCACCAGATTTGGCTCCCAAGGCCTCTAGCATCTTTTCTTTCTTGAGCTGCAGGCCAATGAGCAGGTAGAGGATGCTGATGGTCCCCATGGGCAGGAAGAAGAAGACGATGGTGGTGATCTGGATGATGAGGTTGTAGGTCAAGCGTGGCTTCACCAGGGTGCATATCTCCGAATCGGGCACCCGCCCTCGGCCGGGCACGTAGAGAGGCTGCAGCCCATGGAGGCTGGTGTTGGGGATGGAGCAGACAACCGACAAGACCCAGATGGTGACGATGACCCTCTTGGCGTGGTTCCTGGTGACCACGTACTTAGCCTTGAGCGGGTGCACCACGGCGATGTAGCGCTCCACGCTCAGCGCCGTGACGTTGAGGATGGAGGCGAAGCAGACGGCCTCGAAGAGCAGCGTCTTGAAATAGCAGCCGCTGGCGCCCAGCAGGAAGGGGTAGTTGCTCCACATGTCGTACAGCTCCAGCGGCATCCCCAGCAGCAGCACCAGCAGGTCAGACACAGCCAGGCTGAACAGGTAGTAGTTGGTGGGTGTCCTCATGAACCGGTGCCGGAGGATGACGATGCAGGTGAGGGTATTGCCCACGGCTCCCACCACAAAGATCAGCAGGTAGATGACACAGACTGGGACAAAGAAGCTGGACCGTCGAGGTCCCAGGTACTTATCCCGCAGCTGCTCTTCCGTCAGGTTGGCATCCTTGGGGTCGAACAAGGTCTCTGGCTGAGTTCTGTTGCAAAGATCAGGGCTGACGGGCTCCACAGGAAAGTCTCGCTGGGACAGGATGAAATTGGGACCGGAGCAGTTGATGTAGGGATTCATGGCTGCGGAGGGACGTGGAGGCTTGCAGGATGCTTTTCCAACCCCTCTGCTGCTCTCTCTCCCTCTGCTCCTCTCCCCATTGGAGTCACGATGCCAGGCTGCTGCTGACCACCATGGCTCTGCAGCCTCACCCTAACCCAGCCACAGCCTTTCTGCTGGGAAACCACACAAAATCTCCCCCCAGCCTCTCTCTGGAGTTCTCAAGTGCTCCTTGTCCCATTTCCCACCCACAAACAACCCTGGCGGCTCCCCAGCCCACCTTGACCCCTTTGCCTTGTCATCAGAGACATCAGCAGGGCTGTCTCCTCCCCTGCTCCCAAAGAAGATCAGGATACGGTCCCAAATCCAACCCCCAAAATCGATCCCAGCTCCAACTCTAGTAATTGTGCAGAGGGGCCGATGGGGCAACCATAAAACAGCCATAGAGAAAATTGATTTTTCAACCCAAGAAATACTTACGGTTTGTTGCAAAGCTCCAAGCGAAGGCTGAGGTCCCACCACCCCTGTGCCGGACAGGGTCAGGCTGGGGAGGGAGCGTGGGAGGGGATGGAGCCTTCACTGCCTTAAGAGGCAGGCTAACGAAATCCTGCCGCTGCTCTCCCCTCGCAGCTCAGCTCGGAGAAGCTGCCTGCGCTTATCCACCTTCTCCCTCTCGTCCTCCGTCAGCAGGGGCTGGTGGATGAGCCGGGAGGGTGCAGGGGACTGCCACCGCTGGGTGCTGACCCAACCCCTGCCAGGGGCTGGCTCCTGCTTCGCGAAGCAGCGCTGCCGAAAAGATGCTCTTCAGAAAGAGAGAGGAAATAACGTTAGAGTAATAAACTCCATTGACTCGAAGAGAGTCCCGGGGGAGGGCGGTGCAGACGTCTCCAGTCCCACCAGCAGCCTTCACAACGCAGGGATTTATCCCATTCACGTGGTCTCCCTGGCAAAGGCATCGATCAGCGCCCACTGCCACCCCGACCCTGCCAGAAGCAGAGTGCCACGCAGCACCCAGCTCTCCAGGCTCATCTGGGGAGATGCAGACGGGCCCAGCAGCTCCCTGAGGGCTCCTCGCTGCCAGATGTGCAACCCCTGGGTCACCTGAATCACTGCCCCACGGAGCAGGTGGCTCCAGCCAACTCTCGTCACACTTCGGTGCGAGGAAGTTGCTGCGCTCGCAGCGGCACCGGGCTCTGCTCCTGCCCTGTGCCTCTGTCTGTCCATCTGTCTGTCTGCGCTCCTGCCTGCCCTCTGCGCTGCCACCTCCTCCTGCTGCTACCCCCGCTCGCAGGGCAACGCTCCTGCTCTGTCACTGACAGCAGAGCCGCGTGCACTCGCTTGCACACACGTGTGCACAAACACAAGGCGATGCACACGCATGAAGGCTCAGACTCATGTGCGCACATACATATGCACACATAGGCACGCACACACACGTACACACATACACACACACATGCACGCATACACATGCACGCACACACACGCACACACCTGCACATACACATGCACACGTGTACACACACACATGCGTGCACATGCATGAAGGCTCAGACCCATGTGTGCACATATATATGCACACACACCTGCACACATGTGTACACACACATGCATGCACACCCATGAAGGCTCAGACTCATGCACGGACATATATATACACATATAGGCATGCACACACAGACATGCACACACACAGACATGCACACACACACACACGCATGAAGGCTCAGACTCGTGCGCATATATGCACACATAGGCATGCACATGCACGCCTGCACACATATACATGCACACACATATACACGCACACACATATACACGCACACACGGACACACTCACGCGTTGCTGCGCCCCACGCCGCGGGCTGGGCGGGTGTCCCCGCTCCTCCCGCAGCTCCTCTCTCCTCCCACTCGGGTTTTAGCGGCCCCAGCCCAGCCTGGAGCCCTCGGCCGGCCCCTCCTCGCCCCCGCCCCTGCCTGGGAGCCTCGGGGCCGGCGGCTGCGGGGCTGGGGGATCCCGGCTCTGGCACCCCCGGGCTGAGGGGTGACGCCGGACTTGGGGGGGAAAGCGGCTGAGCATCGCTCCGGGGCTCCGGGAATGGCAGATGCGAGCAGCACCCCTCACCCCTCCACCCTGCCATAGCCCAAGGAGGCACCAAGTTCCCACTGGAGCCTTCCCTCCCTCCCGGGCCGCTCGGTGCCCCAGGAACTGAGCGCTCTGCCTCCCCACTGCTGCAGAGCAAAGCAGAGCCTGGCTGCGGGGCAGAGCTGGCTGGCAGCACGCAGCTGGGGTGCAAATGTCCCCAGAGCCACTGGGCACAGCCTGGCAATGGGCAGAGCATCCAGGAGAGCCCCCTGCTTGAGAGCCACCCATGTGGAGTGCGCACCCTGGCACACTGCCCCAGAGCACCCGTGGGATGTGGCCCCCTATTTTCATGCTGACTGGGGAAATAAAGCCAAAGGAGAGCAGCAGGGGACAGCACCCAGGGGGCAAAGGGGTGGCAGGTGAGGACAGTGTGCTCAGACTAGCCCAAAGGATCCCCCAAAGCCCTGGAGACATTTTTT
>WEIS01029163.1:0-12568 GCA_013389965.1 Todus mexicanus | reverse complement strand
GCTCAATACTCTTCACCAGCTTCGTTGTTTTTCTTTGGCCATGCTCCAGCCCCTCAAGGTCCTTCTTGGAATGGGGTGAGAAGAGTGAGAATATGTAGTGAGGAGAAGACAGTGACCTGAGCCTGTTGGGTTAGATGACCCAGAATTGCATTACAGCTGCTAACAGGATTGATGTGAGTCACCCACTGACTGAGACACCTGAAAAAACAACGCAGCCTTCCCAGGTTCCAGACACCCCAGGTCAGCTCCGAGTCTGTGCGGCGAATCCTCTTTGGAACTGGTAAAACTACTTCATAAAATATCACGAGTTTATCTTAAAATCCCTCAAGTCGGCTTTTCTATCTTTGAGAAGAAGCATTTGTAAAGCCCTCGGCTCTTGCTGCTTCAAAGGCAATTCTGAGAACGTTGAGTTAGTGCAGTAATACCTATCGGCCAGGAAAGTTCACAAGTTTTCCAAGTGGCAGGAAGCATTTCATTAACGTCTACGCAACGAGAGTTTAGGACTTAGCTACAAAAGGTAGCTCAGGAAAATAACCCGCCTGTGAACCCACGACTGTAACGAATTTCATTCCAAATCAAAAGGTTCTAATCATTTAGACTGTTTGACTCTGGGGCCAGGGGATGCTAAATGGTCCTTATGCATCAGTTCCCCACGGGAAGTCATCGTAGATAGATTTCTAAATCCTGTCCCTGTCTTATACTTCTATAAACCCTCTGTGCTCACTGGAGCCGCCAGACAAATTCGAGGGAGTCTCTCTTATTTTCCAAGAGCTCTGGACACTAGATTCGATTCGCCACCAAGCATCCGAGGCATTGCCACGCTCAGCTACGCGAGGGGAGCATGGCTCGGAAGCACTGCCATCCCAAACGTGGGGCTTTTCATTTTTCAAAGCGTCCTGGATTCCTGTCCTACAGACAGAACAACCTCTTTCATTCCCAAGGTCTATTTAAAGAGCTGTGCTGTGAGCTTAGGCCACACCTGACGTCGCTGAAGCAAAGCTCGGAGGCTTCAAAGGCACCTGCAGTGCCCTGCCCAGCTTGTGGGGCTCTGAAGTTGTGGTTGTCCCTGACCCTGTGTCACCAACTTTTACTGGAGACACTCCTGATAGAGGTTAAATCTATAACAAGCCCAACAACAGGACCAGGAGGTTCTCCTGCGGTCGCTGCCAGGCTGGAGCATCAGTGGCAATACTCGTTTGGGGGATACAGCCGGATCCATCCCATTCAGGTAGGGCACGGGAGCATCAACGAGTCTATCTTGATAAGCTCTTGCAGTGTACCCCAGATAATATCATTAGGAAATTAACATAAAAGAAAAGTGTTCCCTTCAGATCTAACGATTGCCAAAGACTCTTTTGAAGTGAAAGAGGGAAAAAAAAAAAGAAAGCTTAGCACCCATTTCACTGTTTTTTAAACATCATTAAACTAAAAGCTTAGTAAATGTGGTCACCTCCAACCTCTTTCAAAGAGAGAAAGGGATGCAACTGAGGAGTTCAAATTTTTCAAAGATAATTACACGGCGTTCCCCATCTTTGTCAAGCACAGCAGGGGCTGCGGGTACCGGCTCACAGACTGCTTCGGGTTGGAAGGGACCTTCAAGACCATCTCGTTCCAACCCTCCCGCCACGGGCAGGGACACCTCCCACTAGAGCAGATCACTTCAAGCCCCGTCTGGACTTGTTCGCATTGGCTCCGTCACGCTGCTGACAATGTCTCTACCCATTACCCACCGACATGCAAGCCAAATACATTTGTTTTAATTACCCCGGCGTCATACGTGAGCTTTCCACCTACTGTATTGCAGAGCAAAACAGCTCAGGGCACCACATTTCTTCACGAAACTGCTTAGCTCACTTTGTGACATGGTACGGACCGAATCCACAATTAACTCCTGCGCTTCCTGGTTTCATCAAGCAATATTCCCAGCACACGAACCAGTGGGATGGGCTGGCCAGACAGTCTTCGCACAGAGCTTCATCTCGAATTGTCAGGTTCTTTTTAACGGCAGCTAAAACATTTTTTTTACAACCTGGTTGAAATTTCTGGTGGGTTTCGCAGTTTCTGTTACTCTCACAGCTGATGCAGGAAGCTGCCGAGAACCAAAGGAGCGGCTGAGCGGCCACCTTGGCTTCGGGTGCCCTTGTAAGAAAATCGCACAGCCCCAGCAGAGCTTAAAACTCATCATTTCTGATTTACTGGATGTAGTTTGTTACCGAATTTAAAGTAAATAACTAAATAGTAGCATTACCTTCTTCTTTCCTTTTCTTCGCTTCTTCCTCACTTCTCTCCTTAGCCTTCAACGCTTCATCTGCTTTAGCTAGAAAGGAAAGAAACACAACCATAAATGTTGGAATTAGTTAATTCACCCTCCCAAACAACATTTCCTGGGGTTCCAACCCAATTTTGGATTCCTTTTCGCAGGTCCCACAAGGAAGTTGATGGGCACGAAAGGAGCGAACCGGGTTCTTGATGTATTTTCTTTGCAGATATTACTACAGTCAAGAGAAGAGTGCAAGCGGAGGGTCTTTTTTTGCACACAACAGCAGCTCAACGCAAATCTCTGCGCTCGCTTTTTCGTAAGAAAAACTTTGAAGAGGGTGTTTTATTTCCCTAAACCATGGATCTCCCCACCCTACTTGCCCCCAAACCCAGCTATCAAGAGACAAGCGCAGTGCCTTTAAAAAAAAGAGAAGATTTGCTACCATAGTGAGTAATCCGTGAGACCTCTTTGGAGGCTAAAACACAAACCAAACAATATTTTCGGGGACGCGGAGTTGCAGGTGGCATTTGGAACAGGAGTCCAATACTTATTACTTCTCATCAAATTAGTCAGAACACAGCTTTCTCTTCGCTGCAAATCGCGGCAGCGGCGCTTTAGCCGTGTTATGACAGCGTTCTTGAAAAAGGGATCTTTTTCCCTCTAGAAACCTCTTCCCTTATTACTTAATTATCTACTAGTTGCTCAACTGCAGGGGTTTTCAAACACTTTACTACAGATGTTAAAGAAGATTAAAAATATACAGCACAGTAACAAGGGACTATCAATATACTCTGTAAATTAATTAAATTTCTGTTCTAGCACATCATTTATTCCAAAGCATTAATGTCTCCGAGGAGCCATTCTCTTTTATTGCCATCTCCCTGCCTGATGAGCCAACTAAGTGAGAATAAGTCTCTAATAGCATTACACTCGATGAAATATTAAGTTTTCAAAAGTATCGCCGTGTCAGAAGGAAAAGAAGCAAAAAGAAACGGAATGGAGAGTTTCAGCCGGGCTTTCTCAGGGAGTGAAATCACAAACAGCAAAGGCTTGTCCGGTTTTTGCAAATACTTTGTCCTACCACCTACTGAATCAGCCGATAATTTATGAAACAAAACTGAGTCGAGGAGCGGGGTGTGAGGGGCTCTGCCCGACTCTGGCATTTGTTTGCACCAGCAGCTCCACCTGAAAATCCCCAACTTGACCAACCAGTGGCGTTAGCAAACGAGAGAAGGAATTACACGGACATCTGGCTCCGTTTACGTGCTTTTATACATATTTAGACTGCATTTAAAGTCATGTAATATTAAAACTTTTCTGCCGGTGAAGCTCATTACGAGAAGCTATTAAATTAGATAATAAAAACAAACCGCGAGTAACTCCAAAGACTTTTACTTCATTTACACTTTATTCTCCCTGGTAAAAGGGCACGGATAATAGAAATTCCATTTAAATTCAATTTGGGTTATATGTGTAATTGTAGCGATACCCCTTGAGTCATGTAAAACGCTCAGCTTACGCTTCTTTCAAATTATCCCGCTCAGATTCACATTCTGCTCCTCGCGCCCGTCTTCAATATGTATTAGCAGAGCTCATTAGGCTGAAATTTAATAATGCAAACATCAGGTGGATTTCAAGCCCCTCCATTATCAGCACAAGATGGATTGCTTCTATAGCTCGTGGGCCAACTGGGCACAATTTAGATTCAATAAACTACCAGGCCGAAATTTGATTTATCTATTCCGCTCCGCTACTTTGTTCTTCCTCGCCGGTTTGTTGCTGCGCGGGAACAATTCATTGGGTATCTCGGTGATTATTCCAAGGCAAAAAATAACAAAATAACGTTGATATTAAAACACACGTGAAAGATGTTGCTGCGGCTAAATTCCTGCCCTGCATTTGTTAACTTGAAATCGCTGATTTCTGACCCTTGGAGCTACAGTTAAACTTCTGCCGGCTGAAACAGAGCTCGCCTTTCAAGGCCTGGTTAATTGGACGGACAATGCCAGAGCTGAGGAGGCATCTTGAGGACAATTCTCTACACAAAATCGCTCATTAACAACAATTTACGTTACCCCATATATCTACAGAGCAGCAAGTCTCTGAGGTTACAGGGCACCGGCCGTCATGACCAAACACAAGTCTCTGAAGCCACGGGTTGCTTTAAGAATTGAAGGGTAACAACTCTCGTGAAATCACAGAACCATNTGGGAGTGCTGAGATTGCTCCCGAAACGGGGCTTCCTGCGCCGATAAACAGCTAGCACGACAAAAGCCTGACTGCTTACAAAGCTTTCTAAAATATAAAATAAATAAATAAAGAGGTGCTCGAGCTTGCAGCATTTAAGAGCTCGTCCAACCTCGGATAAAATTACAATTCTATTGATTTAAGGGGGGGTTTTTTTATTGTCTTTGAGGGATGGTTAAATGACACACAGAAGATGTTCAAGATGTTTACCTACAGTAAAATGAATAAGTTGCGAAATGTGGATGTTTGCTAGCGGCTCGTGGACTGTTAATACAGGTCCTACAGATAAACCAGGCGACCCCTGCAGGGGTGTTTGCTCCAACCTCATGACGCTGGAAGAAGAAATAAATCCCATCTTTACAGGGAGAATAAACAATGAGCAGAGCAGGGACACGCTACTCGGACAAATAAAGGCAATGCACAAGTGGAACAACACTGCTATTGCACTAAGGTTGAACTAAAACTAAGCTGCTTAAGTACCTTCCCTAATTAAAAACCCCGAATTCAACCCAAACCTTCAAGTTTCCATAGGCACTAATTTCCTACATCTGAACATGCAAATGTGTTTCGAAACTCAGAGCAGCTCTTTGCTCAGCATCCCTTCACACACCTTCCAAACCCCAGGACCGTGGAACCAGAAGTGGCTCAAGCCCAGGCTGACAAACCCAGCGGGCACGAGTGTCCTTTTGAGGGGAGCAAAGGTGACTGCCGTGGATTTGGGGAGTGGAGGCGGCTGCCGACAGCCCGAGCAGGGCTCCTAATGGACAATGCAGGTTGTCTGCCAGACCTGCAACTTCGGTTCCTGTTGAGGAGCAATTATTGTGTTCAGATCAACAACAGCGGATCAATGCACCGGAGGGAATTCCCTGGGGCCACGATCAGAGGGATGAACCAGGTCCAATCCTTTGACTTGCTTTAACCCCTGCAATGCAGAGCCGCGATGCAGGCTGGTCCTCGGCTGATGCTAAAAGTTGGGGGGAAAGAGTTGAAGCATCCAAACTTCACGTACTCACCTAGATTTCCCTCTTTAACTCTTTCTTCTTAACTAATACTATTAATTCAGAGCCCTCTTGACTCTAAATTGTCACTCTGTTATCACAGTATGACAGTATATCAGCTTGGAAGGGAGCTCAGGGATCATCTAGTCCAACCTTATAGAGAAGAAGAGTCTCCCAAGAAATCCTCTCTCACTTCAGAAACTTAATGGAAGTATTTAAATAAACTACAAGCACTTAATAATCTACGTCCCTCCTAAATTCTACGACATGTTTTCTGTTCTCCCATAACTTGATCATTTTTTAGTGGCAAGTGAAAGCCAGGAAAGGAGAAAAGAAACTGAAGGAAAGAATAGAGAAAAAAAATGAGCAATCTCGTAAGGTTAGAAAAATATTTCGAGTTCAAAACATAAAAGGTGCTCTTATTTCCTTACCAAATAGGACATACATCTGACATTTCACAGTTACACTGCTGCTTGGTGCCTTCTCTCTTCCAAGCAACCAACTCAAGGCATTATCTAATTGTCGTCCTTCATTCAAAGCCTACTGAACTCAACCCCACCTCCCTCCTGAATGTTTCACTTCACCGTTGGCGTAAATAACTACACAAACACTCACACTGATAATAACCGACAGTGAGAAAATGAGAATCTCCTCTGCGGGGCAGCACTTGGTGCCAGTGACAGAGCAGGGGAGCCGCCGGGTGCCCAGGAGCATCAGGGAAGCCGCAGATGACCCCGAGGTTCAATCACAACTCTGTCGTCTAATAGCGAGTTCCACCAGCCCTACGTGGCTTTGAAGAACTGACTCGTTCAGCCAACTCCGACGAGGGTCATCCCCACAGATAGCAAACGCGTTAAAGCCCGACAAAAAATTCTCTGATCGAAAGCTCTTGGTGCCATGATTAAAGCAAAAGGACGCTCGCCAGCGAGCCTGACGATTTTCAAGGTGGAGTGAAAAACAACCTTTATGAACAGGAGCAGAAGAACTTCCTCTACGCCTTTGCAAACCCGAAATGATCGCGCTCGTACCACGAAAATGAGATAAATGATTTTAAAGTGTCCAGCTTAATGACACCGTGCAAAGAAAATCCCAAAATTTGGTGAAATGCAAATTTAGGCATTAGTAATTGAAACAAGTTCCCAAGTGCAACACACGCACCTCCAAGCAAACTCTTAAACCCCACAACACTGCCCTTGGGTTTCCATGTCCTGCATCCCTGGGCCGGGATGGGATTCATTTTATTGGTAAAATTTGAAATACGAGGAGTGTTGGAACACCCACCACCTGCAAACCACAAGTCATTTGAATAAAATAAAATAAAATAAAATAAAATAAAATAAAATTCAACCTAATCGCGGCCTTTCAACTCTTCAACTTAAAAACCCACACTAAGCGTTTCAAGGTGCATTTGGGGAAAAGAAAGCAGATAGAACTCAAACGCCACAGACAGAAAATACATCGAGAACGTAGCCGAGCCATCCACGATGCTAATCAGAAAGACTTTTTAAACACAAACATTTTTGCACTTATAAAATATTCAGTCAGCTCGCATATAAAAATACAAGTCTAGCCCATTATTAATTTACAAGGCCTTCTTTAATTTACATGCTATTTTTCTCTAGTACATTAAATTTATCAAGGCTCGTGGAAACCCTCCCTGCTGAATATTCATACGCTGACACGCAAAGTTATCTATTATACATCCAAAAAAAAATAAAACAAAAATCCAACGCAAATTCGAACCAACTGCTTCCGGAGATCTCCTTAGACAGGAGCAGAGGAGGAGCCGAGTCCAGGAGCTGAGAGCTCAAAACCAGGAGTGACACCACCACGCGTATTTTTATCGTACTGGATAGATCTCATTTTTCTACATTTCTGCCTTTTTAGCGCTAAAATAATATTTTCCCAACCTCGATAGCACAAGTTCAGGCGGCCACTTTTCTGGTTCAACCATAGTGCTCCCCTGGCTTCGTTGAGCACCATCCACCCTAATTACGCGGAAGCCAAGGAATCCGTTAGGATATCCAAACACAACAAGTTCCTGTTGTTGCTCTTCAAAATATTATATATATTACATACGTAATATTTTTACATATAAATAATATATATAATATTTTATATATATATATATATAATTACATATACTCTCTCTCTCTCTCTCTCTCTCTCTCTCTATATATAAAATTTAATGATGATGCCCTAGACTGTAATTACAGACATCGGAGATGCCCGAGCACCACGGTGGGTGCAGGAACTCCCTGCTCCCTTCCCCAGCTCCATGAGTCACGGTTTCAAATCACCCACGAACCCAAATCTGGTTATTTTAAGCTTCTCCACAATCCCTGAGGAAAACACCCAGCACTGAGCTTGGCACGGAGAAGTTCTCCCACCTGTCCCTCCTGGTGCAGAGACATTACTTTGGACCCTCCTAGCAGCATTCCTGCTCAATCCCCTTCCCAGAGTGATTCTGCAAGGTGTTCCCTTGCTTTGGTGTGTTGCCTCCCACCATGGCACAGCTCGCGAGCCTCCGTTTGACATCAGCCACGTGGGTTTTCAAGAACATTAAACACATTTTTGGTTGAAGATACCTCCAGTGATGTGGAACCGGCCTCAAAAACCACAAGCAACCCCCAACTGTTTCCTTCCTCTCGTTCTAACGTTGGGCGTAACCAACCTATTTGTGAAGGTAAACCCTTGAACACCAATTTTTCATCAGTTTTGGGTTGTTTTTTTTTATTGTTACCCATTTTCGAAATGCCGTTCGTGGCTAAAATGACCCAGGTTGGTGAGAAAGCACAGCACAAAAGAGAGACCATCCCAAAAATCACGTCGAGCTGCGTAGAAGCAGGAGTTATGCTTAAGTCAAAACGGGTTAAATATTAACCAAACTTCTCTGGAGGGAGGGGAGCACGTACAGCCTCGGCCAGAATATTAACATGCCGGTCAGAAATCTGCAAGGGGAAAAGAAAGAAAAGAAACAACCACCCTGCGAAGGAACAAGGGGTGCCGGGAAGCAAAAGGTACGAATTGAGAGAGAAAATTCAGCCCCGGCGAGCGGGGCCACCCTCCCCAAAGACTTCCCAGCTCCCGGTTACTGCCTCCTGTATTAAGACTGCCTTTCTCATCACTTAATGCTTATTTTCATCACTTTGCTTAAAATATTGATAATCAATTAGGGCTACGTCTGTTTTGCCACAGAATCTGTGTCACAGTCTATCAGCCTGTCAGGGCCAATTCAATCCTCATTCAAAGTTAATTTTTTCTTCATAAATCTGCCTTTGGAGGAGTCATTAGGCGCAGAACATAGCCCGAGGTGCAATCACCTATTCTCTTTCATTAGCGGCAGGCAGGGAAGGTGAGGGAGATTATTAGAACTTTGGAATGATCACAAAGCAGCGTGCTGCCTGTCAGATCCCCCCAACATTTAATTCATCTCGCCAACTCGCCGGCGCGCGCTGCCAACGGTTTTAAATGGACATTATTCATGAACATCTGTGACATGCTGAATATTCTGAAGCGGGAGGGATGGATGGAAGGAAGAAGGGGAAAAAAAAAAAAGAGGTGCCCCCTCCTCCCACCCCCCCCCCTTTCCTCTTTGACTGGAAAATTAATTCGATGGTCGAAACAATTAGGAATATACCAAACGTGTTTCGCGACGTTATTTTGAGTCCTCCAAGATACTGCGCCCGAAAAGCTGCTCTAAAGGTACCTGAACATAACAGCGCAGCGTTCTGTGGCGGCGCAGAACGACGCGCCTTCCCTTTGCTGTGGAAATAACCAGCCGTTGGGTTGTGGGGGTGCTGCGGTTTTTTTCTTTAAGCGTTTCACAGAATTAGCTCCTTTCCCTCTCTGTTTTGCTGCCGTGTCTCTAAAACTCAGCCAAACGAGATGACACAGTGGAATTTAATAGGATGCCACATTAAATTACGGCGCGCTTTACTCACGCCGGACAATCGGCTGCGGTGCGCGGAGCAGATTTCCAAAATCAGATGTATTTATCGCCGCTTTTCTCGTTCAAATGAGCACGCTGCAGCCATTAGGGCATTTTGGAGGCAAGAATGGCAGGAACGATGACACGAGAGACTGGCGCCCACAGAAATTAAATTAAACCCCCCGGAGTCTCCGCGCGGTGCCCCGTAATACATGCGAGTGGGTTTAGCACGTAGATACTCTAAGGGAAAGTAATTTACATCTAATGAAATAACATCAAGTAGCCCCTTGAATTTCATTAGGAAACTCAAAAGAATAGTAATTTACTTCTCCTTTTCCTGGTATTCCTGTGAAAACGGTGTCATCGTTAGCGAACTTCTCACAGCCCCCACCAGTCTCCTCCCAATGGTCTCGTTTTCCGACTGCGAAATTAAGGGGCCGGATCCTTAGCGAATTCGAGCTGGCGCAATTCCACTGACTTCAAGAGAGCCACGAATTTACTCCAGCTGAAGATCTGGCACAAAATATTTATAATAATAAAGACTTAATAAACAGATCTTAGCTAGGTACATTCATTTATTATTTGGCCCAGTTCTAAACTCTTTCTTTCTCACCAATAAAAAAATTCAGCTGAAATATGTTTTAGCACTAAGGATTAATTGGCTTAAATTGCTTCCGTGGCTCCTGCCTCACTGCAGTGGATGCTGTTAAATATTGCAAAGATTTGCCTCCATCTCAGCAAAGGCTGCACGTTACCAGCTTCGACATCTCGCAGTCAATCAACGTTGCACCCAAGACCTGCACCCCCCAAATCTGCCGCTGAGCTGGGGAAAATCGCATAATTGGAGGCAATTCTTGTCTTAGCTGATATTTAGTCTTGGAGAAAAAGTTGTTTCTTAGAATAATTCAGTAATTTCAAGTGGAAACGTTTAAATGGTGCCTTCTACTTGAGTGAGTTTCTTTCAGGGGAAAGGGGTGAGAAGAGGAAGGAAGAGCTTGGGAAAGGAGGAAGGCCCAGAGTTAAACATTCCCCTAATTTACTGAGCTAAAAACCGCAATGACCACAAATGATGGAAGATTAATGTACGTTGTTGGGGTTTTCCCCCTCGCTGGCTCCAGGGCCAGCAGGAACCAGCCCTTTCCTTTGAGGATATAGAGTTTAATTCATTCCAAATGGTCCCAAACAAAGGTGCATCTCCTCCTGAGCTGGGAGGGTGAGGTGAAAATCAGAACCAAAAGGCGTAAAGTATTACTCTCTAAGATCCACGGCAGAAACCCAGGAGTTACTCATTGCTTCCAAACTTCTCTCCCTTAGCCTTGCACCTTGCAGAAGTTTGATGTTTACGAGGCCAAGTCAAGACCTTGGTAAGATCAGCGGGGTCAGCATCCCATGGGAAGCCCCTTGTTCAGCGCATCTCACCCAAGCTCTCCAGCTCCACGGACTCTGCCCCATTCTACATCCCAAGGAGGACTCGTTCCTGGTGGAATCTTCCAGCTCCTCAGCTCCGCTTACCCGTTGCTGCACCTCTGGGAGGGATTTGTTTCATGCTGTACTAAGCCCAGACCTTGAGGGGAAAATGCAACAGCTCCTCCACAGAATTTCACAAAGACTTTGGAAAAAATAAACAACCCCACCCGACTTATTTGCTTCAAATATAATCACTAATAAAAATATTGAAATAATTTCTGGAAAAAAACCCCTGGCAACGCGTTTCAAATGCAATCGTCGCTTCAGCCGGGATATTGGGAATGACAGCCGGCTTTTCTTTCCGGGGTTAACAGCAGAATTCAGCCTGACAGCTTGTCAGCAAACTTGAAAAATTCCATCGCAAAACTTCGATTCAAAACGAGCCCTTCTTTCATCCGCCAATTTTCAAACGTCAGGAATCACCACGTTAAGTGGAGATCAAGTAGATGACAACTAACCCGGCTACGGAGAGGAAGCAATAAACCACCGAGGACTTACAAGTGATTACGGGCAACACCACCGAGAAAAGCCAAACCGGCTCAGAGCACCTCGTAAGGGCGCCGAGAATGTTCATCTCGTGTTTTCGAAACGAATAAAAACTGAATGAATAAAAGCGTGGAAGCGGCTCCCGCTAGCAGGGCTGTCAGCGGAGACCCAGCTGCGCACGGCGGGAGAAAGTCTCCCTGGCTTGGCAGCTTCACATCGGGTGTCACAGCAGCTTTTGGAAATAAACCTTCCCAATACGTGAGTTTGACTCCCCTAATTTACTTCTGGGCTCTGGCCCGTGGTCACCACCTAATGACCGATAATAGTTTTGCCATCAAGAATGATCTCTGGCTGCTCGTCTGTACTGGAAACCACCGATAAGCGTAGCAAGATCTGCTGTACCACACAGTCCAAACGACAACAAATTGCAAAGATCACCACCCGGATTCATTTCACTGGTCTTACTGGTGCAAGATCCAGGTATCAGCCGCAGCCAAACGGGACGTGTTGGGGACAACATCCATAATTAACCGCAGCTAAGGCAGCCAGCGGAGTGCTCGATGGAATATAAAACCCAAACAGGTGATGGAAACAACATCTACTCGTTACAAAATGGTTTGGGGTAATTCCTAGATGAAAAATGGATAAGCTCTGCCTTGACACACCAGGACTCCTGGGCTAGGAGATCTGGCCTGGGGCCACCAGGAGTGCAGAGCTTTTAGGAGAGACTGGGGCAATGCTCCAAGAAGCTGCCTTGTAATCTCAAGCTGTCACGTACCCCATGATGACAATGATGGTCCAAGGACATCGTGGGCTACCAGGAAACTATGAAGCGTTGCCGCTTGCTGCAGGAGGTGCCTGGCTGGGATGCTGAGGGAGCCCACTACACAAACAGGAGCGCTGCACAGAATTGCCCCCTGAACCCTCAGGTTTGGAGTCTCAAATGTAGAACACACGATTTCCAACTACCTGAAGGTAGGACTCATCTCATCCCTGGTATCTCCGTGATTATCATCACTGGCACAGATGGCAATGGACATCTCCTCTCCGGTGCAGGATCAGTGACAGTGCCAAAAAAAACCCCAAAACCAAAGGCTGGAACAAACAAAAATGATTCATTCTCCACGGAGAACACACAGTCTGGTTTCTTGGGGTGTGCCCGAATCCTTGCTCCATCAA
>WEIS01029162.1:646-13019 GCA_013389965.1 Todus mexicanus | reverse complement strand
TCATCTTATTTTCTCCTCCTGGTCCAGCTTGAGATGGGATGGGGGGAATGACAGAGTAGCTTGGTGGGCACTTGGCACCCAGCCAACATCAAACCACCACATACCTATCTAAAATACTAGCCGCATTTTCTCTGTTACTGGAAAAATTCAATCATTTTAAAACACAGAAGTGATTCCTGTTGACAACAGATGCAATTTTGCTTTCAGTTCATTCGACACTTTCCGCTCTGCCCTCCAAACGTCCTCAGCCTGCTTCGTATGCTCTTAACCCTAAGAGGCGAAGGCACCTCTTTCAACAAACCCCACTCCATTCAGCATCCTCTGCTGCTTTGTGACGTGCTCAGCTCCCTTCAATTCACCAGGACTAGAGGAAAAATATGAAACACTATATAAACTAACACATTTGCACTTCATTTCTTTTCACCTTGTGGCTGACACTGCACATATCTTTAAATCTGTATAGTTTAATGGGATTTCATAAATTATTGTTGTTTACAGTGTTAAGGAAGAATGTTTTATCTGATAGGATAAAAGTCACTACTACATGAACACAGGGAAGTTTCATATCTGAAGGCATAGGACAATGATGTCAAAGAAAGAATTTTCTACCTGACTAGAAAATTATTAACAACCTTTAGTAAGAATCACAAATGACATTAAAAGAGATCTGAGAGGGAAAGAAAGACATGGAAAATATATGAGAGTAAAGAACTAAAAAAATATCATATGAGCAAGAACTACTGTTCGACAAGCTGCATCAGAAGTGTGGGATCAGATGATAAAAGAGAAAGACGTGGCTGCAGAGACAGACTTGGAAAGAGACCTTCAACAAAGAAACAGCTTTTGAGTGATCCTGTCTATAGTAGATATGAGCACTGGGAAAAGATTTTGTACCTCAGATCATTAAACTCAGACTTTTCAGGATGCCCTTTTTATAACACTAAAGGTTAGGTTGCCTATATAAGACAATCTTGTCATTAGATCATGTAATAAAAACAACAATAATTTTAAAGAAAGGAAAATCTCATATACCAAAAATACATGGGTAATTATTCTATTAGAGTATATTATCTTGAAAAGCATGCCTGGAAGTGTTATGTACAGTAGGCTGGAGTTAGAATAATACTAAATCCAGTAAGTCATAGCAGCAACCATAAGGTAAGAATCCTAACATGTATCTGCTGAGGGGATTAGGTAGAGCTTGTATTATATGTAAGATCTTGTGCAGTTTCTTTACAGATGGAACTAATTCTCACTGTTCTGATAAGAATCAGATTCTTATTTATTTGATTGTTTTTTAAATCAAAGTCATTTTATAACCAAAGTTTTACAGTGGAATATATATTCAAGAATGCCTTTATTTTATGATTTCTCTTGTGTGAAATTCCCACAGATCTAACAGGAGATCTGGGTGCATAAGGCCAGGAAGTTCAGGCTGTGTAATCAAAGGGGCAGAGATATCACCAGAACACCAGCTGTACTCTGTACAAAGTATATTAGATAATTGGTCTTAAAGTGAAAAAGTTATTTAACTTTTTGCTAAAACAACAACTCCTACAATATAACCTTGTGGCTTTTTGAATTTTCACACAGACATTTAATTTTAAAATACAATTAAAAAACGCCTGATTCTCTCTCAGCTGAAGTGCCATGAAAATGTTTCCATTGACTAGCGGGTTTTAGATCCACTGTAAGGTTTCTCAAATGGCTTACTGAAGATACTTCCATTCATGATGTGTTATTCAAATTTAGCAAGCACAATGCCATTAAGAATACGTAAAATTATAACTTATGTTAATGCTGAGAACTAGCACAGAATAGGAGGACTAGAGGTTATGGGAAAGGACATTCCTTGGACTGAGAAACTTGGTTCAAAGTAGGTAAATAAAAGGTTTCTGAGCTGGAGAACCTACTAACTTTGGCCTTAGAATATGTAAACCTTTGTGGTTAGAGGACCAGTTTGGCCTCCAGATTTGTACAGGACACAACCTTGACACTTCATAGAGTCATAGAATGTTTTGGGTTGGAAGGGACCTTTAAAGGTCATCTAGTCCACATCCCCTGCAGTGAGAAGGGACATTTTTAGATCAGGTTGTTTAGAGCGCCTTCATGGCATAGAATATGCATAACCATAGCTGTCACAGTCCTGCACTTGCTGTGCTTGGTACAGGTGATAGTGCTGAAATCACCTTTCCAGACTATCTGAGTTTCTGCAAATGACACCTACAATGTGTTTCACACTCAGCAACTAAGGCAGATCATAGGGAGCTGGCTAGGTTATGTTCTGGACGTTTTCTCGCAGAGCCTTCTGGTGGCATTTAGTACCTTTTTCCCCCAAGTCCTTTGTCATCACCTATCTTGTCCAATAACATCGGCTCAGTGAGGGAGAGAGAAATAGTCATGTCAAGTGACAGAAAACAGCCTGTTAAAGGTGGTGTGACCTATGAGGGAAGACCAAACGCTTCATCTTTCTGAGTACATGAAGATGTGTGCCCTGGGGCTCCATGAAGATGACCGATGGAAAGGCTAAGGTAGCAGTGACATAGCATGTTTTACCTTGTGGCACCTGCCCCAAACCATAGCTGCTCCTCAACTCTGGGATCCTGTGCACCAGGCAAATCTGGTAAATTGAACAGCACCTGCAAAGTCAATTAGGGGAAATCCATTCCTAGGGCAGAAGGCAGACTATGATGCTGCTGAAATCTGAAATCTTCACCAAGGGAAAGAAGATGGGGCAGGGACTAGAAGTGTGAGTCTTTTCTTCAAAACAGAGATTTGCTAAATGAGTAAAAAGCTGCTGTGCTAGGCTTAAATATTTTTGGGCACACTGCAAGGTGCTTTGAAGGTTACTTCTGCATTCCTAAATCAGCTCAAGACACTGTCTCAGCAGCGTGAAGCTACTGGCAGGCAGGCTCACAAAGGGATGTTCTCCTGAGTCCAAGAGCACTAAGGATAGGAATAAAAACTGCGTCAGAGGGAACTTACAACATTTGGTCATTTTTTCAAGGAGCGTATCAAATGTATTTCTCTAAGTCTGACAGGACAAGCTTTTTTATCATACTGTGGCACTCAGAAAATGTAAAATTTAAAAAAAACTCAGAGGAATGTGTTCACTTACAGTTAAAGAAGTGCTGCAGAAATGTATACATAGAGAGATTAGGGTAGAACAATAAGGTTCATCTGCCCAATTTCAAAACAGTTTATGAAATACTTTATGAAACTTCACACTCAAAGTTTTGCTGGCAACGTTGGCAAGAAAGTGATTCTTGATCCTAATAAGAATTGTATGTGGTTTAAAGGACAGTAAGTAATTATTTCAAGGGAAAATAGTAGTCAAGACAGAACGAAGACCTGTGTTTATGCTCTCTATATATCATGACATATTCTCTAATACAGTAACCAAAAGAAAAAAAAAATTAAAATACTCAGCATGCTGATGCCTCCTTACAAACTATGCATAAAGATTAAGAAGCAAGTAAGAATGGATTTTAAATATAGCTGCCACAACAAATTATAATTAAAATGTCTTAATGTTAATCTCTCTGACATAGTAAAGACTAAAGAATCACATACTTGCTCACCAAAACAATCATTTTTTTTGTCAAATATTCGTCACTGATGCCCTCTTTCTGAAGTTTGTTTAAAACATGTTGCCAATCACCTGTTTCCTTGCAGTGCAAGTTTTAGTGATCTGTCAGTTGGGTATTTCCACCCCCCTGCCAATCAACTAAATCCATTTCCAACATCTATATTGGCAAACCATCCCAGCATCACTAAGCATCATAAATGGTCTGCTTTTGGGCTAGAAGCCACCTTTATAAAGACTATTTCACAAAAGGAAACTACCAGTCTCTGACACCCTCATCTTTTGCGAGGGCAAAATGCGAAACTTGCTAGACTACTATACCACCTTTAAAATTTCATTAGCATTCAGGAAAATAAACAAATCTATGAGTTTTCTGAAATCCATGTCTTGCAGCCTGTTAATACAATTAGGTGTCTGACCTTTAACTTCAAGCTGAAGTAGTTTCATGACTTTAAAAGACAAAAAGAAAAAAAAAAAAGAAGGGAGGGTGCCAGGGGGAGGGATGCTAAGACCATAAATACAGAAAACAGGGGAAAATGTAGATATGAAAATTAAATGAGGAAATCTGAGGGTTACCTTTTGTAGAAAAACCTATGGTAGAGTAAGAAAGAAGCCATACCTCCGTATTACTATGAAGGGCCAGTAATTTTATGTCAGATAGACAAAGTGTCTACAGAAAGCATATGACTCAGCTTTTATGTTCTGCTTAATTTCCAAATAGATTAAAAGGAATTTTTTTGGAACTGGCATTTCATTGTAGAGAGCTGTAGCTGATCATCATGAAGCAGCCCATGCTAGGAAGAGGATAAAAAGCAGTTGAGTAGGGATTAGGACACAATGCCAATCACTGAAAACGTAAACTTTTGTGGAAACTTTCATATTTAAGTGAATCTCTTTTTGGAAAGGTTTTCAGGTCCCGACAAAAATTCTGGTCAAAATACAAGAAAACACCAAAACAGACAACAGCACGGTGATCAATATATGACTTGGCTGCAAGAGGAGCAGGTCCTATCAAAAGCCTGCCAGGTTCTCTGCCAGCTTGGCTGGTGACCTGAAAGGGAACAAAGCTTGCAGTGTGTCCAGGCAGTCCTGCCATCTGGACTGCCTCCACATCATGAATCCTGAGGTCTCTAGCGACTGCAGTTCTAGGAAAGCCCTGCCACAGAGGCATCTTGCAGGTCACTGTCTGAAGAAGTTCCCTGTGCTGGAGGTCCCAGCTCCCAAGACTGCTTGACTCCTGCTACAGATGACAGTGAGAAAGCGGTTTGGGAGAATCAGGAGATGGTGGCTGAGCCAAGAATCTTAGTCTTAGCTTTGGAGCTTCCTGTAGAAATTGAACATATAATCTTCTTCCTAAATAATTTTATCCCTTCTCTGGAGTGCTTATTTCTGAAAGGTGTGTTTTTTCTAGAAGAATTTCCTGCAAAATAGAAATTCCAATGGATTCTTCCAAGTAGATCTAATACAAGCTAAATATTATATCATTCATATGGTATGCCTCCCAATATCATTGTGAAAAAGATGAGGGATTACGACAGACAGAAGAAATTTCATTTGCATGAATAAACTTCTGCTCCTCATGCAATGCGACAATAGGAAATTTTGCCAAGACCTATATATAAACACAATTTAGAAAACTGTTTGCAACCAAGTGCTTATTTTTCACTAGACTTCACTACAGCCTACTGCTAAGACCATTCTTTCCATTTCAGGTGCAAGCTTTACAGTCAAAGGCTCTTTTCACTGGAGTAGTTTCAGCAGGTTGTCTGCAGAATGGACAGGTTACCACATTGGCACGTCTTGAGTTTCTCTTCTTTTCAAAATCTAGTCATTGCTTTTCCTAAAACACGACAAGCTCCGCTTTTTAGCTTTCATGTTTATTAAGAAAATTAAAACCTGCAGTAATGACTTTCTACTCTCACAAATTCTCTCAAGCCTACTGATTTTTCTTACTCTTCCTCACTTCCTGAACAGGATTATCGGGGTGTGAAAGACCACAGCGTTCTCTCATGGGTTTCTTCTCAGTAGCTGGTACAGTGCTGTGTTTTAGATTTAATATGAGAATAATGTTGGCAACACACTGATGTTTTAGTTGTTGCTAAGTGGGGCTTATCCTAAATCAAGGATTTTTCAGTTCCCCGTGCTCTGCCAGCAAGCAGGTGCACAAGAAGCTGGGAGGGAGCACGGCCAGGATAGCTGACCCAAACTAGCCAGAGGGATATTTCATAGCACAGAACATATGCTCAATATAAAAACCGGGGGCAGTTGGCCAGGAAGGACCAATAGTTGCTCGGGTATTGAGTGGTGAGCAATTGCACTGTGCATCACTTGTCTTTCTTCGGTTTTATTTCTTTCTCTTTTAGCTGTATTTGTTTTCATTACTATTATTATAATATCATATTTTACCTTAGTTATAAAACTGTTCATATCTCAACTCATGAGTTTCACTTTTTTTTTCTGATTCTCCTCCTCATCCCACCACAGATGGGGAAGAACTGCAGGCATGGCTGCGTGGTGCTTTGCTGCTGGCTGAGGTTAAATCATGACATTCACACAACATAAAAATCTATTTAAACTGGAAGCTGACATGCGTATTTTCTAATTTATATCACTTTCACACTCATGTAAAATCACACATTCAAATGAAAATCACTGCAAAACTGGGGATGGGGTTTAACTGAATCTTGGAAGTGTGTACAGGTCCCTTTTGCAAGCTGCCTGAGGCCTTTTCTTCCCACTGTATCCCATCAAATGCTTAAGCTTGCAGTCTGTTTGCACATCGATTAAAGTTTTATTTTTGCCTGGTAATGATTTCCTCGCACTTGTGAGCCTCCAGAAGCATGTTCCAGGTTTTAAAAAGATCCTACTGGTTTCAGTGAAAGAATATTCATAAAGGACAAACACAAAGTAGCAGAAGAATGAGGAAAAATAGACTCCAGCACCACAGAAGCTGGTTATTATTAAACACTGTTAATTATACCCATTTTAAATAGTTTCTCAAGAGGTGATCAAAGCCTCAGTTTATCAGGGACTGTAAGTACTGAGCAGTCTTTGTCTCAAGGTGCTCTAAGTATCCAAAGACAAGACAGTGGGTTAGATATAATGAAGTAAAAGGAAAAAGGACCAAGTATGAGTGCAACTAAACTGAACATAATAAGCTTAAACCACAGCAGACCAGCTGCCTACAACTGCTGTGTCTTCAAATCCAATCAACTTTGGGCCTCTGCCTGTTTCTGAAATTCGGCCTGCATTTTCCACATTCTCCAGCTAGCAGACAAGGCAACACCAAGTGTTAACTACCGCACAGCCACGAGGCTTTAGCACATGGCATCCTCTGAGCTGACATGGTCATTCCCCTTCCTTAGTTCATTTTCATTTGCCAGGACCTGCTGCCAACTTGCTAGAAATCGTCTCTTTCCTCCCTGCCACAAAGCCAGCTTCCAAACAGCTGTCACAGCAAATAGGGTTTGAAACTCTGCTGCCAGTGAATTAACTATTCAAGTATTTTCAAAATGTGGGAGGGGTGATTTAAAACTATGCATAATGTAGAGACACACACACTTGTGTTTGCACTGGAATTACCATGCTTCTCAGATGCTTGTAAGAACATTAGGTCAGCAGCTATATCAAGTCATGTCATTTGCTTTGCTGATTTTAATTCTCATACAGTGATAGATCATCCTTGTCAGATGGCTCGCTAGCTATTTTCCATCTTGTATTTTAGTAAATTGCAATGCAATTCTCAATCCACACTAATTCTATACCACAGCTAATGACAAATGAGTTAATCATGATGAAATCTTTACAGAGGTTCCTTTGGGTTATGTACTTAAGCTGCTGTCAGTATTACACAGTCATTATGCTCAAATTAAAGGATCATTATGGCATATATTGAATATTTGGCTTCACAGCAGGTAAGTTCTGTTCAACATATCTAAGATGCTAAAAACCAGTATCCTTTGGTCCCCCTCTCCAAAACATCACCAGCAAGATAAAACCCAATGGGATTACGTTATGAAAATATTCCTAGTATGACATGCTTCGTATTTACTTCTAGAGTGCTCTTGAGACTGCTCCATATTTCGTGGCAGTGCCCAGTAATAATATGATCACCTAGTACCCTGTGATCATACTGCTCTTATGACTCCCTAATTTCCTGATGTAGAAGACATTATAGTAAAAACTCCAAAAGAAAAGACTGCAAGTCGTTTCTTTTGCTATCATTGCCATCATCCCTATACTGCCACACCAGAAAACTGGATGCTGCAGGAAACATCAAGTTTCTTCATTCTTCCACTACGTGTCTTCTGCAAGATGCTGCAAAGTTAAAAACTTTCCCTGAGGCTTAAATAATCTTCCTAAGCCCAGTTCCTGAAGACAGGTTACATTGTACATCACATCCTAAGGGACATCTAGGGAACACTTTAGCAGCACAGAAAAAACCACCAGAATCCTCGGTTCTTGGGAAAAAGTTCTCCGATCATCTCAATCATCAGGGTATCATGATATAATGTAAATGTAAATTCCAATTCACTTTCCTATATACTTATACACTTCAGATTTGTACAAATAAAAAAGTAGGGTGAATTTGCTCCACTGTTTTTATTCCTTAATAGTGTAAATGTTGAGACTTGGATTCCTCCTCAGGTAGACAAAGCAGAAAACATGACAGTGATACAGTCAATGGAAGGAAGAATTGTGTTCATATCTATACTTAACTCAATTCTAAATTCAATGGCAGAAATATGCAGATGCATGTAAAAGTAACTTCAGGCTTCTTAGAGTACACATTTTTCATAAGACTTGGCCAAGTGCTTTCTGCCTGATTACACATGGATTCAAGAAGATTGCTCAGGGGGCTTTAGCTTCCTGCAATGTAGAATCATAGACTCATAGAATGGTTTGGGTTGGAAGGGACCTTTAAAGGTCATCTAGTCCAATGTCCCTTCAGTAAGCAGGGACATCTCCAAAAAGATTAGGTTGCACAAAGCCCTGTCCAATCTGACCTTGAATGTTGCCAGGGATGGGGCTTCTACCACAGAATCACAGAATAACAGAATGTTAGGAGTTGGAAGGGACCTTTGGAGATCATTGAGTTCAATCATCTCTCTGGGCAACCAGTTCCAGTGTTTCATCACCCTCAGCGTAAAAAATTTCCTCCTTATATCTCGTCTAAATCTTCTCTCTTTTAGTTTAAAATCATTACCCCTTGCCTTGTTGCAACAGACTCTGCTAAAAATATTGTCACCATCTTCTTATAGGCTGCCTTTTAAGCACTGAAAGGTTGCAATAAGGTCTCCCAGGAGACTTTTCTTCCCCAGGCTGAATAACCCCAACTCTCTCACCCTTTCTTCACAGCAGAGGAGTTCCAGTCCTTTGATCTTTTTTGTGACCCTCCTCTGGACAGATTCATGTCTTTCTTGTACTAAGAACTCCACAGAGTCAGACACAGTACTCCAGGTGGGATCTCATCAGAGTGGAGTAGAGGAGGAGAATCACTTCCCTCGACCTGCCAGCCATGCTTTTTTTGGTGCAGCCCAGGATACGGTTGGCCTTCTGCTGTGAGTGCACGTTGCCAGCTCACGTCCAGCTTTTCACCCACCAGTACTCCCAATTATCAGCTGCCTTTGCACCTGCACTGGCACCACTCTTGTCCATCCCTCCCGAGAAACTAATCTCGCACAACTCAGGCTCCTCTGGCCCCCTCCCACCCCCTGAAAGCTGGTGCCTAGCAGCTGTGGCACACCCTGTTTCCACTGGACAGCTTGTCATCCCTCATCCAGCTTCCTTCTCTTGCCTGGTGATGCACCATCTTCCACACTTAGAAAGGAGATCCTGTGAACTGACTGACTCTCCTAAGAGTTTGAAAGGTTATTCTGAAAATGAAGTAGGAAAAAATCCACAGTGCTTCAAAGTCCAGCAATATCTTTTAACCCTACTAAATTTTCCTGCATCACAGACAGCAAATAATAACAGTGAAGGATGATGAGTGGAAAACATAAGAGGAAGAAAAAAAAAAAATCCAGTGCTTTTTTTCTGTCTCACTTTAGGATAAACCCCAAACTAGCAAAATTTCCTGGCAAGATCAAATATGAAAGGGAAAACCATACTGACTTAACAGCTTATAACTCAAGTGTTGCAGAAGTACTTGGCAGGATTGAAAACCATCAGCTAAGCAACCAAGGTGAGCAATTTCTTCATAAATACAATTTCAGCAGCAAGGTACAATTCTAATCAGAATGGAGCTGTTTGAGAATGGCAAGCTTCAATAGTTCACTCTTCTCGAACAAATGTTTATGTATTTAAAAACACATTATGGATTTCTGGGGGTTTTAGGTGGTGTTGAAACACTGCTATGAGCCTACTATGAACTTCTCAGCACTCTCAAAGAAATATTGGACTAGAAATGACCTGCTTACTGTGTTCTGGGTGAGTAGGTTTAAACAGAACACAAATATTCCCATTGGGAACCACGTTCCTGGCTTGGCTTGAAAGAGTCTTCTGCTTGGATCTTGTTTAAAAAAATATGATGGGCCAAAGTCTGAGAGTACTCAAAAGAAAAGATAATTACAAACAAACCAAAGCAAACCAAAACAAAGAAACTCAGCATGACCCACAGACTGCCACAGTGACAGTTTTACAGCATTCTGCAGTCACACTGTGGCACATTTCTAACACTTTTCACTAACAAAAGGATAATATTTTCTTGTACAATCATGCCAAGAAGAACAGAAAGCGGTTTTGGCTTTGAAAACACTGCTGTGAGTTCTAAATCGAGCAAAGAACACTGCTAACACAATTATACCTGCATTAGAAATCTATTAAAAAAACCCCAAAAAACCCAAAACCCAAAAAACGAAAGTCATGTTGAACCAGGAGATGAACTAACTCTTCAAGGTAACCGAAAGACATACAAATTCACATTTTTATTTGAGAAGTGGCATCACAAAAAGATAAAACAATAGAACAGGTAAGAGAGTTTTGATGTAGAAAAAAAAATCCAAATCCTTTCCCTCATTAGACATAGTTTTGCAGAAACTGTCTTATTCCAAAGGTCTTCCAATTATAGTGCCATAAAAATAGCATGTACTATATCACTGGCTCACAGTTTTAAAAATACCAATAATATTCTTTTATGAGCTTAAAAATCTCATTACACACAAAAATAATAACCTCAATGGAACTTTATTAAATAACAATGACTGAGTGAACATCATAAGCCTCAGTAACAAAACAAGCTTTCTCACTTGCTATCTAAAACAAAGAAAAGTGAGGAAAGTATTTGCCAAAGATGTGACAAAATCGCTGTTTTCCTTGCTATTTTTCTCAAAGTATTATTGACACAGAAAGTAAACACAAAACCTTAAAATATGCTGAACCGCATCCATGTAAGATAACTTAGCATTGTGTAGCACTTTTAAGACAAAATTCCAGCATAAGGCTGTCAAAATAATAGTTCCAGAGGGCCCATCTACATTTTCGTAGCAGCTAATGAATTGGCATGGAAAATGGAAGCAGGCAAGCTTATAGGAAGCATCTTTAAATCTGTTTTTCCTCTTTCTAAAGTGTGAGTCCAAGTGCTACATTCAGGAGTGAAACACTCCCTGTTGGCTCCAAACAAAGACTGAAAAAATCCTAGTGTATCTTTGAGAAAGAAAAAAATAAATCATGAAAGTGATATTCATTTGTCACATAGAAAGAGAAAATGAAAGGAAAAAGTAAGGCAATGCTCAGCTGAAAAAAAATTCAAACGCTGGGAAAATATACATGGACAGCTTTAATCTGAGTTTTATAATATCTACTATAGGTGCTTAAAAGAAAACTGCACGCAATAGGAAAGTGTATTTATAATGATTTTCTGTGTGCCAATAGTTGCTCTGAGACAGCAAGCCTGGTGGAACCTAACTTCACACAGTGCCTGAATTAATGCTGACCTGCACTCAGAAGCTTCTGTACAATACAATGTCATATCCTAATTAGCATTTATAAAAGCCTTTTTAAAGATACAGCTCTTCACAGCTCTCTCTTGACCTCTGGGCAAAGAAAAGAGAATATGAACACTTGAAACAAATTCATTATAAGACGATTTGTTTACTTACTATCCAAACAGTAAAAAAACAGCTCTGTCTTAACCTGGAAAATAGAGACTGACCTTGCATGATTGGAAAATGGGATATAAAGATTGACTGGTTTTTGAATAGTGACATGTGCTCTGGGTCTCAAGTTTACTTAGTCCTGGGCATTTTGATAAAACAGTTGCAAAACAGTAATAGTGAAACCAAGGTATCATTAAACTGATGAAGCATTGTTGATTACATGTTTAGCTAGCCAGGAGAATGTGGGGTTCATGGATGTTGGCAACAAAGGAAAGCTTAAGGCAAGTTGATGACCTGGGATACAACCTAGCCTGATTAGCAAAGAAACAGCCTAGCACTTTGACAGCGTCACTAAAAGAAAGTTGAAGGAAGCAACTTGAATATCCTCCTTCCTAAGGGTTTCCACTTTGATTTAACAGTGCACAGTCTAACTTGTCCCTTGTCCCCGTTAAGTCTCTATTGTGCAATTGTCCAAAACCCTCAAGAAAAACTTTCTCATAACTGCTCTGCATAAAGAACCCAATGAAGGAACAAGTGTCTGACTGTCCGTACCTCTCTTCCACAGTTACCATTGTCCATTCCTTTCTTAATCATAGGCAACAGACAAGATTCAAATATTAAGGAATGATTAAATTATCAAATGGAGAAGACTATGTCAGAACCGCAGAATACAGAAGCATGTCCTGGCACT
>WEIS01029158.1:6246-22363 GCA_013389965.1 Todus mexicanus | reverse complement strand
TAGGGGGTTTTTCTGGTTGATTGGGATTTTTTTGCTTTTATTTTGTTTGGTGTTGTTTTTTTCTTCCTTCTGATCTGTTGAAACAGTTTTTTATTAATTGTTCTGTGAGACTGAATATCAAAATGTGTAAAGCTGCTCATCTGAGGACACGATTAACTCCACCAGGAAACGTCAGCTTGGAAAGTGTATGTCAGGACCAACACAGGTTTGAAGATTTAGCAACCATTTGAACATCTTCCTGGTGCCTTTCACCATCCTCTTGTGATGCTCACTGGTAGCTTTTTGTCTATTAGGATAGGAGAAAGGACTAGAACTAGCACAGGGCAGAAACTAGTATTTACAGTTGTTTATAAAATAGTAACCACATTTTTTTAGGGCCTTTTTTTTTTTTTATTAAATAGATTGACACGCATTTAAGAGATCCACAGGTAAAGGAATAATATGCATCTGCGTTTATGTGTACAATCAAAGTTTGAAAGAGGCTGTCCAGAGAGCTTGTGTAGTCTCTGTCCTTGGAGGGGTTTGAGACATGACTGGAAAAAACCCTGAGAAGCCCTATCTGATCCTACAGCTGACCCTACTTTGAGCAGAAGGTTCACAGAATCACAGAATCACAGATTGTTAGGGATTGGAAGGGACATCAAAAGATGATCTAGTCCAACGCCCCTGCCAGAGCAGGACCACCTAGACCAAGTTACACAGGAACTCGTCTAGGCGGGTTTTAAACTTCTCCAGAGAAGAAGACTTTACAACCCCCTTGGACAGCCTGTTCCACTGCTCTGTCACCCTCACTGTAAAGAAGTTCCTCCTAATATTCAAGTGAAAAGGTAATATTCAAAGTTGGAGCAAAGACCTCTTGAGTTGCCTTCCGACCCAACTTATCCTATGATTTGTGAACTGGAGCAGTTCTACAGGCAAACTGTACTTTCACAATATGCCAATGTCTGTTTTGCAGATACATTTTCCAGGTCTCCAAACTTTAGCACAACAACATTTCTCAGCCACAAATTAATGTACAATTTCAAAAATCCCAATGGACCCAAAAATTCCAATCATCCCCAAATCTTTGTAGACAAGAACAATTAATGGCAAAAGCTCAGGTTCTGCAGAGGCTTTGTGCTTCAATGGGCGCATGCAATGTCTGCATTGGGTAGCTGTCAGGTTTTAGATCCAGACTGGAGCTAAACACACACACCCACTCACTCACTCATGGGATAGGAGAATAGAGAGAAAAAGAATAGGGAGGAAAGGGCAAAACTCATGGGTTGTGATAAGGAGAATTTAATAGAACAGTACAAGAGAAGAAAAAACAGTAATAGCAATAAGAATAATAATGAAACAGTGTATGAAGCAAGTGACATAAAACACAGCTATTGCCTAGCCCTGCATCAACAGCCCTCACCAGTGACCTTGCACCTTGTCTGGCCCAACCGCTGCCCTTACATAGCTGGCTTGATATCAGTATGGAATTGAATGTGTTGTGTTTAAAGGTTATTTAGATGTGGTGTTGGGGGATATGGTTTAGGGGTGAACTTTGCAGAGTAGATTTGATGGTTGGACTCAATGATCCCAAGGGTCTTTTCCAACCTCAATGATTCTATGACTCTATGATTCTATGAATATCTCCTTGGCTGGTTCAGTTGTCCAACCTGGCTGTGGCTCCCTCCTACCTCCTGCTGAAAATTAATTCTGTCCTAACCAATTCCAGGACAGTGGCACTAGCATGAACCAGTCATTTCACTAGACACATGATGCTGATCACCAGCACACAGAGGCAAGAATGCGAAAAGAAGGTGTTAGCCAGATTCTTCTGGCAGTAAACATATATGACTTGGGCCAAATTATTTTTAAATATGCCCCACCTTTGGAAATGTATGTGAATTTCTAAATCAAGAACTACAAGCCTTGCTGCTCTTGTCCTTGCCCTGAATATCTGTATATACCTAGAAGGCACATAGTAGAAGCAGAGTCCAGATTCAACTCCACTGCATATATATGATCTAGATAATGCTAGAGGCTAATGTATCAGCTATTTTCAAATTAGTTTTAAAGGATCCTATTCCTTTACCTCACCTTCCCTTGTACTGGTTTTGTTCACAGTTCCATAGCTTTCATTTAGACCCCTTATCTGCCTTTTTTCCTTTGGTAGCTTCTAGGTTATTTCCTTTTTAAAAAAAAACCCAAAACCTTTATCTTCTTTACTTAATGTGAGAGGACTCAGCTCATCTTCTAAGTTTATTCTCTCCTCCTTGCGTCTTGTAACCTGTTAAATGAGTATCTCTGATCTGAGACACAGATCTCAGTTAACTGTACTGATCCTGTCAAGAGAGTAAAATGTAAGACACTGGAGCAGGTTGCCCAGAGAAGCTGTGGATGCTCAAACAACACAAGTGTTCAAGGTCGGGTTGGATGGGGCTTTGAGCAACCTGATCTAGTGAAAGATGTCCCCATACACAACAAGGGGGGTTGGACTAAATGTCCAACTAGATTAAATATTCTTGCATTACCCAAAGAAGAAAATGTTCTTTGGCTTCAACATGTAGGACAAACTAACTTAGGTCCTGCAGCAACATATCAGAGACTGCTGCTGGCTACCTCTTCTCTTGAGGCATGACCGGAATTCTCCTACATTTTCTTCTCCTAAGTAGATATCTGAAGGCAGACTGTAGGGTGGCAATGGGGACTCACGGACTTAAAGTGAACGGGGAAATGAAGACCAAATAAAAACCAAACACAGATAGATTGCATTGTCATGGTGTGTTTGATCTTGCAGAAAGTGCCACCCATGACCCCTGGACAACAGAGTCTGCAGCATCTGCTCTTCCCCCAAGGCAGAAGATGCTGCTCGTGGCCTGGATCAAAGACCTGTCTCCTGGGCCTTTTGGAGTGGCATGCACAATGGACCAGAAACATTCCCACAGCCAAAGCCCACAGCTACGGCCAGACTGCTGTCCTGGGCATATGTCAGACCTGCATGAGATGCTGGTATGTGGCAGGATTTCCACAACAGCAGCACAAGGTTAACATGCAAAATGCATCACGTGGAGTTGGTTGGTACTGGCAACAGAAAGAGGAGCACAGATCAGGAAGGGACCTTTGTGGTTGTGAACCTAGTCCATAGGCATTCTGCAAACAGGTCCAGCCCTGCTGACAGGAATGGCAGGTTTTGGCAGGTTTTCACTATTTAGACTTCAGGGATATTCCAAGCTCTCTTTCACTGACAACGCTCTCATCTCCAGCCTTCCTGAGTTAATAGCTTGTTTCCTTCCCATATGCCATGAGCAGAGTAAATGCCTAATGGCAAGGGAAATGATAAAATGGAAAGGACCTTACTTGCCATAAATCAGGATAATCAGGGAAGGTCATTCTGAAGCTCAACGGCTAGATCAAATATAGCGAAGACTAGCTCATAAGGGACAATTATTTGTTGTCCAAGTTTTTTGGGGTATCTCAGGGTTTCAGTGGTGCTGTTTGACCATCCTGAATTCAAGCTGCTTCATAGAGGCTTTCTCAAATTTTAGTAAGTGCATGTGTCAACTGCATCATGCATTGTAGGAACTTCTGGGCACACAGCCTACTTATACCCTGCACCCATCCCATGGCAATAGAGAGGAGGAAAGCCTCCTGCATTGCTAAAAAACAATCCTGTGTTGCTGGGCTGCTGAATTGCATCCATGCCACAGTGGAAACAGGGTGCTTTTCTCTCCTGCGTGCCTCAGTTTCATCAGTGTCCAGTGGGCAGGATGTGGAGCAATGGTGTCTCTCTTCCTGGGCTGAGAGCCAGGAGATATCACTGTTTGCAGTATTTAACTAGCACATACAGACTTTCACCCAGGCAAGCTAGTAAGATATTAAGTGATATTCCTAAAATCCAATCCATCGGGAAACAGTTGTCATTGGCTACATTTTTCAGCAATTAGTCTTCCTTAAGAAGACCTTGAAAGAACCATATTGATACCAAAGCAGTTGTCAGAAGACCAGAAGAGTCTAAGAGTTTCCAAGACCTTACAAGAAAAAGCTGTAAGTAACCTGATGTGACCTCAAAGCTGATCCTGGTTTGAGTAGTAGGTTGGACTAAATCAATTCCTAAGGTCCTTTGCAGCTTGAAGGACATCCTATGGAAAAAAACCCACAAACAAACAAAACCCAACAAAAAACCCCACCCCAAACAAAACAAAAAAAAACACAACAAACCAAGGAAAACCCAGTCATAGGTCAGAAGAAGAGGTACAGTGCCTCTGCCATGCTCATGGACCAGAATAAGTCTGTCCTATCTATTGAAGCAAAATGAATTCTATTCTCTGGATTCCGCAAGAATATTTCTTTAATAATTTCACATCTGCAGCACTTGTCCAAGGCTGCAGCTTCAAAAGACACAGTGATATGACAGCTCAGCATGACAGGGAGGTCTTACTTTACTGTCCACCCCTCGAGAGGTGTTCAACAGACACCTCAGTGGTGCTGGGTTCTCCTAGAGTAAGTTTGTGAGTTGAAACCCTTTGCAGAAAGGTTGGCAACCACATGAAATACTCCAAGGGAGGGGACATAGGCCAGGGTCAAGAAAGCATGGGGGAGGCAGGAAGACATTGCCTCTTCTTTTCAGAGGCAGGACCCACTAGATTGGCTGAATTGTCCCTATTATATCCTCTTTCACCACTGCCCCATGGGCTAACTATTGAGATCTGGGTGTGCCCCAATTTCAGAAACAGATGGTGGACTGTTCTAGCACAGCTGCTTCTATGGTCTGGTCTGGCACTGGGGCCACCCTGGCTGAAAGTACGGTCACTCCTCCGCCCCTGGCAGCCTGCCTTTGCTTCCAGTCCAAGTTGGGCTGCCCTACACTAGACCTGAACAGTTGCTATGGACATTATTTATTCTCAACAACAAAGATGAAAATACAGATTCCTCTTCTGAGGCCAGGGAATTGAACACGGCTGGAAGGTTGCGCCTCAGAGTAGTCAGAAGCTAAGTTCTTACGGCAAAAACGTGCTATAGTGGTAATTAGGAAGTCAATGTACAGGGTTGAATCCAAGGCAAATCCCCTGGACACAAGGTCATGCCTCTGTACACACTCAGAGAACAAAATACTCCTGGGCAACCACGGTTTTAAATCTTCCAGTCTCAAGTGAACTAACATGGCTGAAGGTCCTCCCCTACTTCTCTGGGGAAGTGTAGAGGGTCCTCCACCCAACTAGAGAAGCAATTCAGCACTGTATGCTGCAGGATGATAAAAATGTCAGTTAATCCTTCTAAGTGCCAGTTGCTGCCCCAGACATTGTCATTCCCAATGCCTTCAGGCCAGATCAGCTGATTCCAACCTGTCCAGAACAGAAGAACACTTCTCCCACAGGGTCACTTCTGCTTGCTAGCTAGCTTAACATTACCTTCACCAACAACAGTGCTATTTGGTCAGCTTTCAGTCAGCTCAGGCTCCTGTGCCCATGGATGTGCATGAATGGCTGCACTGGGTCTCCGAGTACTTCTCCTGGGATAGCTTCTGACACAGTAAATATACTTTTTTTGGATGCTATAACCCTCCTCTCTAGATCTGCCCATCTCAGATACTGTCTCCTGCCTCTTTGCCACACCTGCTAAACCAGGGTCCCTCATGCTGCTGTTTGCGCTGGAAATCCTACATGTTCACTGCAGGCAGAGTGGGGCTTTTAAACATTTATTGATTGCTCTTGCCAAGGCAAATCATCCAATAGTCAGAGTTTTGCAGGCCAGTTCACTGCTAAAATGGAGAAGATAATGAGTTTCATGAATCCCGGCCTCAGCAGCCGACAGTACAAGAGGCTGGAGCCCCTACTTGTGAATTTTGCTTGTGTTGCTTTAGATTGACAAATCCAAAGGTGAAAAACGGAGTTGATAGTTCAAGGCATTGTCACTACTGTCTTCAGGAGTACTTGCCACCCTTCCTAGTAATCACTGTGGGATATGCAGAACCACAGGCCCCTCTTCCTTGTGTTCTTGGGACCAGCTAAGACAGATTTTTAAGTCTGAGACCATCCCACTATGGCTGGTCATAGGGTACCACTCACATGTCCACTAAAAATGTCTACATTAAAAGATAGAAATCGTGCCCTGGGCTCCCTGAGTTTGCTTAGTTGGTCTCTGGTGGCTGCCAAAGGAGCTTTGGATGACAAGGGCATGTGGAAACAACTGAGTACAGATATCTGGAAGAAACTACATGGAGTCTTCCCCATTGACACCATTCTTCTCAGCCATCACCACCACCTCGTCTACTGGGAAAGCAAAGGAAAGAGGTTACCACCGGAGTATCAGCTCCTGTAGGAGTGGAAGTGACTACAGCCAAGACTAAAACGAATTGGAGATCATTGTCAGCAGCACTGGGAATCTCATCTGAGGTGATACGTCAGCCTTGCTTCTCACAGAGGGCTGCTGGAGACTTGGAAAATAAGGCAGCAGATCTAACATCAAAACAAAGGGGATGAAGTCAAGTCAGTCCTCTTTGATTCACATTATCATGATTTACTGTCTTTCTGTCCCATGGAGCTCACTGGGCATCTCTTACACCATCAGCTTGCTCCTGCTCTGGGCTCGTTCTCAGACCTCATCCTGTTCTTTTCCCACATTGAAGCATTGCTGTCCTCTTGTTCACCCACCATCAGACCTAGTTTTGATCACCAGTCAGTCCTTACCCCTGCTTCCCCTGGTGTCCTGCTACCCTCACACTGTGCATACACTGGACAGTGTCATGCTGTTTACTGTGACTCCACTTGCTCTCTGTCACGATGAAAATCCGCTGGCACTCAGTGAGGTGAAGACCAGGATTGTTCTCATGTTTACCTCCAGAAACGGACACATTTTGATCTCCAGGCTAAAGTGGCATTTCACTGTTACAGACCTGATCTCTGCAGTGAGTCAAGCGAGCACAGAGAAAGGCTTGTCACTGGCTCCCCAGTGATGACTTTGTACCCCTGTGGCTCACAATGATGTCTGGGACATGCCCTGTGCACATTTACAAGAAGTGGCCTGGCTGGTAGTGCTTCAGGGCAAGGCTGAGCCAGCACAGGCACACGAGGTGTTAATAAAAACTTCTGGATTAAAATCGTTACATTGTCAGTGAAAAACCCTGCTGTTAGCCACAGGGAAGGACTTTGTCTGTAGCTCCCTTCCAATAAAATGAAGGGTAATTTCATCCAGTCACCTGCTGGTGACCCATTTAAAGTACCCAGAGGCAGGGCAGAACAAGTCGCTGCTGCTTCAGCCTGCAGCAGCCAGGCTCAGGCTGCAGGTGATGCATCCTGATGCCACCTCTTTGGGGACACGAGGTTGCCCACACCTGCTTCTCAGCCTGCACAGTGCAAGCAGGCAAGCTGGTGCTGCTGGCAGCATCACTTTGCCCCTGTCCTGGTCAGTCTCTGTGCTTTGGATGTGCAGCTTGGCAGAGGCTGAGGAGCCTGATGAGTGGTGGGGCTGCACAAACTCAGCCACCATCAGCTGTACCCAGGCTTGAGGAAGTCACTCCCCAGCACAGAAGCCCAGCCTGCACACACAAAATCATAGAATGGTAGCGACTCGGGGGGGAGCTCTGGAGATCAGCAAGTCCAACCCCCCTGCCAAAGCAGGGTCACCTAGAGCAGGTTGCACAGGAACACATCCAGGTGGGTTTTGAAAGTCTCCAGAAAGGGAGAGTCCACAACCTCTCTGGGCAGCCTGTTCCAGCGCTCTGTCACCCTCACAGTAAAGAAGTTTTTCTTCCTGTTGAGGGGAAACTTCCTATGTTCCAGTTTATGTCTGCCCCCCCTCATCCTATCACAGGGTACCATTCAAAAGAGGCTGGGTCCCTTCTACTTCAGCCTCACCCTTCAGATATTTGTAAAGATTAATAACATCACCTCTCAGTCTTCTCTTTTCCAGGCTAAACAGCCCCAGGGCTCCTTTCCTCATAGGACAAAGGAGTCCCTTAATCATCCTCATAACCCTCTGTTGAACTCTCTAGTATTTCCCTGTCTCTCTTGAACTGGGGAGCGCAGAACTGGACACAATACTCCAGATGTGGTCTCACTAGGACAGAGTAGAGTGGAAGGAAAACCTCGACCTGCTGGCCACACTCTTCTTAATGCACAGTAGAGAGCCCTGTATATCCTTCACCAGCACCTGCCCAAATCCCCCCCCACTCCTTTAGACTGGGTAGGGGGAGCTTCCCTGCATTAGCTGCCACTGGATCTGCAACTTTTCGAGACTTGAATAAACTCTTCTTACTTGCAGTGGCTTGGTTTGCACAACCATGGAAACTGACTGTAGTGGTTAACAGTATGCTGGTATCTAATTGGTTTGGAAGTCAGTCTTGGAGGCATTCAGACACCAGCACCAGCATCCCATAATATGCCACAGGATATTGCTCTGTTGAGAAGAGGTGCACAGCTGCTGTGAAACCCATTCCTGGGGTCATGCTGGGACCTAACAGGAATTGCTTGGCTGGGTTCCGAGGCTCTTCAGGGAGACATAGAGCTCAACCCTTCTGTCCACTCTACAGTGAATGTGCAATGATATTAAAAGGTTATGACTCTTACAATATTCAGTGTTTCCTAGCTCTTGGAGTCCCATTATGACTGTGGGAGAAACGTTGCTTTCATTAAAACATTTGGAAAGCTTTTGCAGCCCCTTTGGCACAGAGAAAAATCAGACGATGCAATCTCAAGAGCACTAAAAGCCAACTGCAGGGAGAAACATTCTTAGAAACTTTGTGTTTCTAAACCAGTCATAGTCCTCCAAGCTTCATATATCCTAGGACATGCAGGTCTTGGTGAGTGCCAGTGGTCGCAGGGGTCAGGCACTGGTGCTGTGCATCCCATCCTCTCTGTTGGAGTTGGTACACTCCAGGACAAGTGTTGCACAAAGCTGCTTCCCCAGTTAGCTGCTTGCTCATCCACACACGCACCCAGTTGTGCACAGGGCGTCACACAAACACTCACATGTGCAAGTTCCCCTTGTGCCAGGCCCAGCCTGCAGAATGACAGTGCTTTTGCTGGAGTTGTACTTGGGAAAAAGGTTGCCCCTGGGGTGTCGTGATTTCCCTGGTGATGAATAAGGTTGTTTGGAGAGTATATTCTGGATGTCCAACCAGTATCTTCTCTGCTGGCTGCTCTCTGCCCTTTCCAGGGCTGCTGCTTATCCATGCACACCTTGAGTTCAAGCTGGCAACTCCTTCCCACCCTTCAATCTATCCAAACTCTTTCTTTCTACCCACGCAAGCTGAATTTCCAATTTTACCAGCACCCTTAATAGCTCCAAACTATTTTGAAACCTCTCCGCACTGGTGACGTGGTGGGGGAAGGTGGCATGTGGGAGGCAGGGAAGGAGAGTTAACAAGGTGGTCCTGGGCATGAGCAGACTGAGGCTACTACCTCTCGTGGGGACATCTGGGACCACCTATGGTTTTTACTCATTCCGGATGGAGTTAATTAGGGTATTCTTCCTGCCAAGCTCAGTCTTATCACATCCAAGGAAGCTAAAAAATATCCTGCTAGCCATGCCAAGGGTGACAGAGCTGCTGCATGGGTAGAAATTGATGGGGAAGGGAATTTATCTGTGAGAGCTGGTGGCATGGAGGTCATGGGGACAGGGATGAGCAGAGTTGCACCAGGGGTCCCTGCTGTGAGTCTTGTGAGAGGGAAGTTGTCAGCTTGGACTTGCTGGGTACAGAAAAATAACCTGAGTGACTGGTGAGGCCCAGAGCCCCTCAGGATGCCTCAAAGAATCTTTGTCACTGTCATACATGCTGCCTGCCCATCACTGTCTGCTTGGATGAGGGTGGTGCAAAAGATTCATACATGATCTTTCCAGCTATTCCTGCCCTTGCCTTGAATATGCCCTTCTGTCATTGAAGGCTAACTTCATACTAGGCTGTATGAACACATACACAGCTGGCGAGTCAAAGGAAGTGATTCTTCCCATTTACTCATGAGGCATATCTGGAGTAAAATGTTCACTTTGGGGGCACCCTGGTATGGGAGAGATGTTGATGAACCATAATGATGAACGTCCAGAGGAGGGTTGCTGAGATGGTTGGAGCTGGAGCACCAGACATATGAGGGGAGATGAGAGCTGAGTTTGTTCTGATGGAAGGAGAGGAGGCTGAGAGGGATCTAACAGCATCTTCCACTCTCTGAAGGCTCTGGAGGAGGCTCAGAGTCAGACTCAGCTGCACAGAGAAAGGACAGTGGCAATGAGCACATGTTGCTTTACTATGGGACATACAGGAAAATTTCTTCAACTTGGAACTGGACAAGCACTGGAACAGGGTCCCAAAAGTCTCTGCTGGAAATCAAGTGAAAGGAATCCTACTCTTGAAACCAAGTTTCCAGTTGTTTCTTTTAAGGAAGATTACAACCTTTCATTTTTCACAATGCCTACAGTATTCCCCTCTCTTCACTTGATTTTGTGAAAAAAAAAATCCCACAACAAAACACAAAGCAAACAGTATTTTTAAATGTTAAAGGTCGCACTGCCAGGCCAGGCTGTGTCTTTTTAACATATTTGTGATTGTGTGTATTTGTCTGTCTTACCATCAAAGGGAAATCATCACTTCTAAGGGACTTTGCTGGAAGCAAGAGGTAGATTACTAGAGCTGTGTCCTTCATTTAGGAATAATGGCCATTAAACTCCTTGTTGCTATGGGGCTGCAATTTCCAGAGGCGATACCCATTATCACAGAACTGGCTGCTGGCAAGCAGTTAATGAGAGAGCTTTGAGATAACTCAGTGAAAATCCAGCTTCCCTGCAGACTTCTGAGACGTGCATGAAAGTGGAAAGGGAACCAAAGATATCATCCGCACGGACACAGATTGGTGACGGCTTCACTATTGCTCCACAGACTGAGAGAAGCCCCTTTCAGACCCAGCACAGGGTTGGGATTTTTTGCAGAGCTTTAAGGGCTCTACCAGCCTGTCACAGGTCAGAGGTCTCTGCCCTGAGTGCGGTTCCCCTCCCTGTGGCCCAAGCCAGTGCCAGCATCCTGGGGAGCCAAGAAAATACATGTATGTCTTTAAGCCATGAGAGAGCATACATGAGAACTAGGGGATGAGGTGTGAAAGAGTTCTTCCATCATGGCATCATTCTTCTAGGTTGGATTTGATTGGAATATTAGTTTATATTGGATATTAGGAAAAAAAATCTTCACTGGAAGGATTATCAAGCTTTGGAACAGACTGCTCAGGGAAATGGTGGAGTCGCCATCCCTGGAGGTATTTAAAAGACATGTAGATGTGGCACTTTCGGATATGATTCAGTGGTGAAATCAGCAGTGTTAGATTTACAGTTGGTTTGATGATCTTAAAGGTCTTTTCCAACCTAAATGATTCAATGAATCTACGTGTGCTGGATTTTGATCTCTAAACCCTGTCTTCCCAGCAGCAGAGAGGAGCTGGGAGAGCAGCAAATCCAGCAGGATGAAGGAGCTGCATGCCACACACCAACCCAGCATCTCACCAGACTGCAGACAGGTTTTCTTTGAAGTGGTGGATACTAATCACATGACTCCAGAAACTGCAGATTGAAGTAACTGTCAAAAATCTCATAATGCACTTTAGGCGGTCTGAAGTTTTTCAGTAGCAGAAAGATTGGACTGCTTCATGTACTAATGACCTGCAGATATTCAGTAAGGTGGTGGCACCTAGGACATGTATGTTTGCTGTCTGTGTATGTTCCAGGAGCAGCATAATTTTTGCATCAACGTGTTGGCAAATTTGAGGAAGAAAACCCATTTTCTTTAAATGCATTAAATAAATTAAGTGTATTAAGAGGAGTTTACCCTTGTCAGGGAGAAAGAGGCCTGTCTGCTTCCCAAGAGACAGGGATCCAGGAGTCGAGAGTAATCCCATGGCCAGTGGGGCAGGGACCTCACCAGCCAAGTCCCGGCCCCACAGCACTAGAGTGAGGTGAGCAAGGCAGCATCAGATGTGGTGGCCAGGTTCAATCAAGGGTCTCCATCTTCAGGCAATTTGGTGTTCATGAGACAAGTCCAATGTCAATTCACATGCCAGGGTCAGTGGAGTCCACAGCCAGGCATGGGAATGTGCACGGCTGCACTGGAGACCAGCAGTCTTACAATATATCTTGGGCAAGGACTAAAGGCTCAGGTCTCGAGATTAAATACAGCCCTTTGGGCCAACAGGCAGAGCATGTGGGTGGAGGTGAGGCTGGTGTAGACCGTTAATGTTCTCAGGGTCCTAACAAATCCTCATGGATCATAAGGAGGTATATCCCCCACTGCAGGGCAGAGCGGCATTCTCTGTTTCTACAGGCTATTGTTCGATTTTATCACAAATCAGTTTTTCAATAAATTCCCAAATCCTGGGGACATGGGATCATGACATGTTAAATAAAAGAATAAAAACAGTGTGTCCCTGTAGTACTTGTTTTGGATAAACTTTGAAAACAAGCCTCAGCTGTCTCCAGTATTGAGTATTTCATCTGAGGCTTCTGACTTTTGCGTTCTGCATTCCTGAGTTTGGCAATGCCAGCACATGGCAATGCTGGCCACTGCCTCCATCACCATCCAAGTCTGCACCGTTGCTCGCATGCCTGGATGCAGGAATGTGCAGCCAGAGCCCATTTGGCACTCTATTCTATCTTTTGACTTTCAAAGCTTACTTCAACCATACAAAACTACAAAAAAAATGAACTAGCTGGTAACAGGAAACAAAGGCTGACAATGGTGCGCAGTAGGACACAAAGGACACACAGTGGGACAACAGAATCCTTGGCTGAGCTCTGCAATGTGGAGCTGTGGAAGGGGGAAAATCCCCCTTCACCCCCACACTGGTTCAAAGGCTGCTGTTGAGAGGAGGGCAATTAGAGCTGCCAATTGCTTTTCCTGCTGCAGTCCCTGCTTTGTCACTGCTGAGAGACTGACAGCCCCATAATGAGATGATAACGCGACTGAGCCCATGCCCCCGAAACATGCTCTCTGCTCTCTGGCAGACAGAAAGTGTCTGGACCATTTATTCAAGAGCCTGCCTCAGTTCATTTTTTAATTCCTTCTTTCTCTTTAAGACACTCGTACAGCAGGACCTGATTCATCCACTCAGGTTGCTTCATCTGAGATCGTGCAAGTATCCTCAGCAACATTTCACTGAGAATCATCAGCTACGTAGAGCAGAAAAAAGACATTCCCATGGTGGGATAGGGTCTGCTCAAGCCTGAACTCCTGTGTGCATTTCACTGCCATACTTCACAGAGACATGATTATTCACTGTTTAGTCAGTGGGCCTGTTTACTTTGTAGATAAAGAAATAGCTCAGAGGTGCTTTTTCTTGCAGTCTAGGAGCCAGCACGCCTCTGAGCACAAAAGTGCACATCAGCTCTCGTCAGCTAGCAAAACTAAACCTCGGCAATTTCTTGGTATAGAGACCTGCTCTGAACCAGTGGCCTGGGCAGCACCTGGGACCTTCCTGAAGATCTCCAGGTGCCTGTGGCAAAAAAAAAATGGCAGGAGTACCCTTTAAGGTAAAGATTTTGCAGAACAGTACTGGGGAAAAGTCATATGGGAGAGCTTTTTCTTATGCACATACATTAGCCTTGGGTAACAGTGAAACTCCCAGCCAGCTGCCCACTCATTCTCCTTCCTCAGCAAGAAAGGGAGAGAAAATATGAAATAAACAGGAGCAAGCAAGCTCGTGGGTTGAGATAAAGACAGGGAAGTCACTTACCAGGTACTGTTGCAGGCAAAACAGACACAATTTGGGGGAAAGTGACTTCATTTATTGATGACTAAAATATAATGTACTTACAAATAAGGGTAGTGGGAAACAAAAAAACCCACAACACTTAAATCAACACATTTTCTCCACCCCTTTCCCAGACTCAATTTTACTCCTTCACTCAACATGCCTCTGCTCAACCCCCAACACAAAAGCTGTACAGGGAGGACTCGGGGCAGGGGGTAGAGGTCAGTACAAAGTGATTTTCTCTGCTGCTTCTTCCTCCTCACCTTTCCTGTGCTCCAGTATGGGATCCACACAGACTGTGGTCCTTCAGGAAAATTTACTCCAGTGTTGATCCTTCGTGGACTGCATTTTTCTTCAGGAATTTCCATTTGCCCTGGAGTGGTTCCCCTGTGGGCTGCTGTGTGAATATCTGCTCCGGCAGAGTCTCGCGTAGGCTGCAGGGAATATCTACTCTGCTGTGAGTCCTCCACGGGCTGCAGAGAATATCTTCACGGAGCACCTCTTACCCTGATCTTACTGTTCCTCTTTTGTTTCTCGCTTTGTTCCTTCATCCTCCGCCCATCTGGCATTTTCTGCCCTTTCTTAAGTATGTTTTCACAGAGACATCACCAGCTTCACTGATGGGCTCAGCTTTGGCCTATAGTGGGTGCATTACTGGAACCAGCACAAGACAGCCCCTGACCTCTCCCCAGAGGCCACGTCTGCAAGTCTCCACTACCAAATCCTTTCTGTTTATATCCCCTAGTGTGGCAAATCTGTATCCCCCAAGTTTAGTTAGGGAAATGGGATGGGAGAGGAACTCAATCAGGAGGAGAAGATCAAGATTCTGCAAGAATGAACTGCTTGGGGTGCCCAGCAGGATGCTTCAGGTGGGAAGAGGTTGTGTATAGGAGCGATATTTCACACTGCTGATTTCCAATGTCTCTGCACTAGCCCCACTTGTGCCAGTGACAAAGCTTGTTCCTGGGCAGGGCTGGCTCACTAATTTAGCTGCAGAAAGCCTGCTGGGCGTTCTGGCTCACTGGTCCAGGAGCAGCCTGGCCCGTGCACAGTGCTTGTGATTGTGGTGATGCTTGGCTGGCTCCAAATGATCTGGAAACAGAGAAGGATGGAGCCAGGCTGGGACTGCCGAGGACCTGCACAGATCTTTGCATCGATCTGAAGCTGAGGGGGTAGAGAAGCCTAAAAAGCTCTCGGACAGCTGCCTGTTTAGGTTATTCCCTATCCGACTGGACTCCTCGGTGCTTCCAGGTCAAAGCTATTTCAGACTGACCTTTGCAGCCTGAGGCTGTGTTGCTTTGCTGTAGCTGGTGTTATGAAACACAAAATCTTTTGTGTGCAGTCACTCGCGTGCAGTGTATGTTTGATCAGGCAACAGGGAGAACAACTGGTCATTACCTTCCTGCTTTTGGTTCTCTGGGTCAGAGGAATCCTCTAAGAGAGCAGTCCAGGAGGGAGGGCACAAGCTATTCTTATCGCCATTCTGCCTCGTTTTGAGGTTTGGGACCCTTCTCTGAGTCAGTGCAAGGCCGTTCAGTTGCAAGGAGGAGCTGAGAGCATGAAAGTGAAACTTAAGAAATGCTGTTGAGCCAGAAAAGACTGAAACTCCACCATGGTTGTGGGTAGGCACATATTTTTTAGGGGAAAGCATAGAGCTAGTGGGTGAGTGAGTTGTTGTAAATCACACTGACCTGGAGACTGAAAAACTGTGGGTTTTTTAATGAATGCTGCAAAAATGAAGTGAAAATACAGAAGGAATGGGATGACAACATGCGATATGTAAGGAGCGTGAGTTACCTACATGTGCACTTCTCTTTGACTTTGAGAGAAGATCACTGCACAGATTGTGAAGAAAAGCCTGGGAAGGATGGTAGCAGGGACAGAAGGAAACAGGAGTTCTCAGAAATGAGGAACAACAAAACTCTGATCTCCTGTAATTAGCAAGGAGGTCGCCTGCAGCTCCCTTCAGCAAAATTTGGGCACAGCTCTGGGGTACACGCACATGGCTGCACAGGCTCCATTTGAATATTCTGAGCATTGTAAGAGCCTGGGCCACTACTAGAGATACTGAAATGAAGAGACAGTATCGAAGAGAATACCATTACCTGTGAACATCTGAAGAAGGCAATGGGATGGCAGGACTCCTGAGGTGCAAAATGCTTCTGGATTTGGTGCATACCTGCGGGCATGACCATGACCTGTTCTTTGAAGACTATTGTCCTGGTTTGGGTTAGAACAGAACAATTCCATTCTAGGATTTTTATTTTTCAGCTAAGTCTGTCCAAAGTTAGCACCATGTTTTTGCAGAGAGTCTGCTTCTAGCAGTGAGAACGCTCCATATTTATAGTTAGTACCAAGGGTTGGTATGCGAACCAAGGACACTGATAGATCTTGTGTACCACACTGGGGGGTGCAGAAAA
>WEIS01029157.1:0-24004 GCA_013389965.1 Todus mexicanus | reverse complement strand
GGAAGGGAAGGGAAGGGAAGGGAAGGGAAGGGAGGCTTGTCAGGGTCCCAGGTTTCAGGGACTGTTTTCCACAGCGGGAGCCTAGGGGTATGATTTAGGAGAAGGTGGCAGGGGAAGGAAAGACCCCAAACGCAGGGAACAAGCAGCTGCACAGCCACAGCCTCCGCAGGGTGAGTGAAGAACTGTACAAGGAGGTGGCCAGAACCGCTGCAAAGGGTGGCAGGCACCTGCCTAGGACACGGCAACAGAGATTAGGAGCGGCAGTAGGAAAAAAAAATATTAGCCACGCTTAATTTCTTTTGCACTTACTATTAGAAATACGAGCTGGTTTTCTTCTTGAACTCGCATTTCCAAGAGTCTTATCTTCTCCGAGATGTGATTTTCCCCTGTGCTTCGAGGGACCCCCCCTGACAAATTTCCTTTGAACATTTTAAAAATGTCATAAATATTTATACCAAGAATTGTTCGTTGCCTCAGCTGGCTAGAACGAAGGAAGAAGAGAAATGATGATAATTCATGGCACGGATAATCTTATACGGATGATATCAAATTCCCTAGAATAAGGCTGCACCCACATTATCGTTTCGGAAGCTGAACATGTAGCTTCCTACACAGGTCGACACGAGGAGATTAAATGAAACATTTAATTGGAAAAGAATTGTTCCTATTAATAATTAACCGTAGTTGAAATACACATTCGGCTGACTTCCTCGTCGAGTGCTCAGCTGCGCTGTTTGCACGGTCCGAGCTGATGTTAAACGAGGAACGCACCCGGGATGCTCATCGCTCCCATGCAGTCACCGCTGCCCGCTGGAGTGAGGTCCCATTTGATCCGAACTCTCCTCCCAAACCCCCGCAGCTCTGCCGCTTGATTACGGCGTTTACCTCCTTCGCAGGTTTTTGTTTTGCTGTTCTGCAAGGGCGGTTTTCAAGCCCAACTTTTGCAGAACGACCACGACCGTCCGGGCTTAGCCAGCCCTGCCTCAGGTGCTCAGCAAACAGCGGGAGCAGGGGGTGTCCGCAGCCCTCCGCGCCTTGGGGGGGATTCCCCCACTCCGCGGGTGCGGGGAGCGGGCAGCAACCCCCGGCTGCCCCGCCGGGGCTCCCAGAGCACCCCCGGGCTCTCGGAAAGGGGCTCAGAGCAGCCCCCAGCCCTCGCCAGGGCTCACACATTGCTTTCTGGACTGACCTGGAACTTGCTGCCTCAGAAACGCCACAGTTTTATTTTATTTTATTTTATTTTATTTTATTTCAATTTTTATATTTTATTTATTTTATTTTATTAATATATATATTTAGAAAAAACCCTCAGTGGTGCCTAGAGTGATCTAAGCCGAGGTTACCGGGGACTCCTTGGGTCACAAGATCCAGCCCCCAAGTAAGCTTTCTTCCATGCCGTGACAACGCCAACTACAGCCTAGCATCGGGTAAAATCGTCAAAGAAGAAATCAGGTTTTATTCCGGGACAGTTGCCTCTGAGTTGTTATAAGCCAATTGCAGCTGCAACTTTGGTGTGCAGCAGCTTTTGAGGAGCGGCAGTAGGGCTCTGCAGCCGGTCCCTGGCTCTAGAAGGGAGCTGTGGATAGTCTTTATTCAATTCCCTCACGCAGAAAAATGCCTGTAGCTGTTGTCCTGCCCATTTGCCTGCAAAGAAAGGCTATGGTAAACCCGTGAGCCTTATTTTCAAACAAGAAGCTGACTAACAAATCTCGAAAAAGTATTCATTGATGCCCTTGACAGATATTAAAAAATCTCTTCTTTACACTTAAAAACGGACATTCCGTTACTGCTAATGTAATCGCTTTTTTACCAGTATATTTGTATGAGTATTCTACTCCTTTCCAACATAGACACAACCGTGTCTTTTTTCAGCATTCTGCCTTGAAATAATTCTGAACCTCAGAAGTCAAACTATATAATTGACATAGGTATGTGTTTTTTCCTCAAATGTAGTTTTATTAAGTCTTGAAATGAAGCCCAGTAATAACCTGACTGTTCTAGAATTGCTCTGAATTACAGATCTGTACCCTCTCCAACTGCGGTGACACCAGAAATCCAGGCGGCTCAACTTACGTTTATTCTCATGCTTCTAATGTTAATATTATTATGTTTTCATGGTGGAAATATTACGGCACAAATTCAAATGATTAGAGCTGGAAAATGATTAAAATAACATGGGAAACAGAAACAAAGATAACTATGATTTTGCTGTTTAAGGATTAAAGGGGGATTGTGCTGTAGATAAGAAAGATGACTGAAATCTTGTCTTCCATGGGCTTGGTTCCTGTAACTGCAGTGGAATTGTGCAGAGTGAAACTAGAGTGAAATCAGAGGGAAGCTACAATACTTGTAACATGAAGTCTGCAAGCTGTAAAAATCAACAGGTGATACCTACTATCACTGCTGCACAGAACTCAGTATTTACACAGTTTGTGTTGACACCCTCATTTCATTTTAGAGCGCCTGATAGTAATTGAATTGCCTTCTTAGTGTTTTCTTGTAAGTCTTAGATTTGCCTGCCCTTTGAAGAGGGTCTGAGTCTGCACCACACCATTCAAGTGCAGAGCTTACAGTACAAGACTGAGATGCAAATCAGTTTTTCAAGTGGCTTGTGAGTAGAAAGTATGAGGTGGGGATCAGATCATGCCACTATGACGTGATCCAGTCATTTGAGGAAACCATTAAAGTTGAAGGTAGTGTTGTAAAATGGAGCATGGCTTAGCATCAGGCCTTGTGGCTTATCAGCGAGACTGAGGCAAACTAAAACTCCTTACTGATGAAGGAATAAGCGAGTTCACCAAAACACATGATGGCTTTACAAAATAAGTTTCCTTCTGAGCATCCGAGCACATGCACCAAAAGGTCTAATTTTTACTGCAATGCAAATGTGTTTGCACACATTTTATATGCATTTGTATTACATATTTGTATTTCCTGGGGGATTTGATAGCTCACTGTCCATTTCATGCCCTAGCTGTATATGCAGGTAGAGGGTATGTATTTTGTTCTGTTAACTCTATAGATGTTACAGTGCGGGAGAAGTCTCAGGTCATCAGGATGAGAAGACCACAATGAGGCATAGCTTGCTGAGAAAGAAACTGCTGAGAAACTATTCAGACCTTTTAGCTCCTCTTCCAGTGAAGATGATTAACTTTTGCTGGGCTCCACAGCTGTATCACCAGGACTACCACTGGGTCATCCAGTGCGTTAAGTTGCTTTTCTGTTCCATTAGGTCCAGCTCTGCTGTCAGTTTGTTGCCTCGAGTTTCACCCAAGTGTCCTGACACCCTGATTGTCCCCACTGCAGAAACCCTGGGCTCTTGGCTAGGATGCACATCTCATATCCTTTGTGAGGAAAGCTAGAGAAAGCACAAAGGACAATTTGATCCAGAACCCTCTCCTCATAGGCAATGTGGACATGAGCCAATCTGAACTAGGAACCATGGACTCGCTCCTTACTGCAGACCGCAAAAGCAGTTGATGTGCGTTGAAACACTGCAGTGAACTGAATGTTAACATTGATTAGGAAACAGCCTGAGGTCCTTGGGTAAGTGCTTTGGAATTTAACATTTGTAGGGATCCAGGGTATTTAGATGCAAAATTCTCACTGAAATGAACAGAAGCTCTGTATCTAAATCCCAGGATTTAAATATCTTTCATCTGAAGAGGTGAGATATTTGACTTACTCTCCCTGAGCCTTCACCAAACCATCAATACACTGGCCACCATAACACGCAGGAACATCACAGAGGAATTACGAGTATAAACTTGCCGATGCTTTTAAAGAAAGAGGTAACAAATGTGTTAGCGAGTATTACCACTATTTACCACCCTGGCATTCACTGGGATGGGAAAGCAGGAAATAATGTTCAGAACATCTGAGTAATGTTGCCTTGTTTGAAAATATCTCTGCTACTAATGTGATGACTGTCTAGTGGAGTTGTGGTTGATGGAAATTCAGACACTGATTTTATGGAGAGATAAAAGAGTGGAGTTTATATGGAATAAACTCCTTTTGAATAAAACAATCTGCATAAATGCTTTAAGAAAGCCTGTAATTATGATAAAAATGTTGCTCAGAGTTAAAATTATGAAGCAATCAAAATTTATAAACAGTCTCTCATCGACTTTTAATCATACTTTCTCATATACAAACTGTAGAAAACATATAGTAGCAATATATAACAATACACATTTTATTTTCAATAGTTTAGGGTCCCACGCCATGTTCTTTAATCAGACAAAGCTTGGCATGTCAAGCTCTGCAGGACGCCCCTTAAATGTCAAAACCAACATAAAGGCCACTAGTTTTATGTACACTTAGCTAAGGCTTTATCCTCCTAGCAGCTGAACACCCATGCAGAGGTGCTGTGCACTCTCTGGGCTAGATCCAAAGCTTTCTGTGGTCATATTCCCACCAAACGTCTCTGGATCAGAGCCCCTACTCCCACCACCTCTCCTCCTCTGGAGATGCTTTCTCAGTCTAACACAGGATCCGACCCACATCTCTCCTGAAATTCTCTTGTAGACATTGCTCTTCATTTGTGATTCATTAAGGAGAATGTTTAAATTATATGCATCATGTAGGACTTGGATGGCAAGAGATATTCAAAGGAAGGAATATTTGTAACGGGAACCTTGCCAGTTCGAATGGTAGCCTACCATGTCTATAAGCTCCATTGTTTCCTTTGAGCTGAATTAGCCGAACACATTCAGGACGCATTCCGCTAGCAACATGCCTCTCTTGGCAAATAGTAAAATTCACTGATATGAAAAATGTTACCGTAGATAGGTCAAAGAAATGAAATATTTGCTTCAAACACTTTTTTTTTTTAAAATGCAGTATTACTAGATCATTTTCTGAAACAGAATAGCATACACAGTCTTCCACCTCAATTCCTTATGAAAATGAGATCTTCTATTGAATTGACTGGCACAGCTCTTATTGATATGTTAACTGTTTGACTCTCCTTAATTATCAGAGTAAACAGCCTTTTCTGCTAAAACATTGATTCAATTGCTGCTTTCAGCTAGACATATTAATAAGGAATAACTGCAGAGTTTCACAAGGTTTGCATCTTTCTGATGGAGTGTGAAATAATGTCCGTAAATATGCTCTTTCAACCCTCTCAAGAAGAGAGACTCTTGCATGACTTCCTATTGATTCCAGCTATCTTCAGATCCTTGGGAGCTCACCCACCTTTCCCTGACCAAAAGCTTGCAGAAAAAGTCCCCAAGAAGGTAGGTGGCAAGGAGGAGGACTGGAGAAATCTTCTGCAGTCTGTGGAGCAGGTTCTAGGAGATGCTCAGCCTGTTAGTTTGTGGATCAGTATGGGTATTTCGTGGTTCTTTCAAAGAAAGGATGATGTATTTTATGTGAATTCTGCATGCTTGAAGAAGAAACATATTTTGGCCTTGAGAAAGTGATGTCAAGTTTTTAAAGCACAGAGAAGCACCATGCATGCAGTTTGATGTGCATTCTCTGATAGCATTGGACTGTCAAGTAAAGGCTTTCCTGGCTATGCTTGTTGTGCTCCTACTTGTGCCCCAAACTCAAGCACGGTGGGACTTCTTTCCAGCCAAAAAAGTATTTTTTCTTCTTTTGTACAGCCCAGTTTTCTCACTCTTGGCCCTTCTGTTTGCCTACAGAAGGATGGTAGAAGTTATTTTCTGTAATTAATATGATGAGACATAGATGACTGTCATGAGTGCTTTGTGTAGAATGGAGAGCAAAAATACTACAATAAAACCTAAACAAACTCAAAGTACGAAATCAAACATTCTGGATATTTACATTAAAATCACATGGAAAATTTGGAGCATGAACTACCAAACTAGCCTTCTTTCTGTTTTACAAACTGCAACACTTGCTTAAAAAAACCTAAAGCGTAATTGCAAATTCAAATTTCCTCCCCATTCTTAAACTGACATTTGTGTTTTTCTCTTAACATCTCCCACATGTTAATGCAGCAGCTTCCTAGCCCTCTTGTTATATATCTCATTCAACGTACCAGTTTAGCAAATTCTCCAATTGTGTTGGTGTTCACTTTCACAGACACGGAGAACAATTTGATATGTCCTTTTAATGAGTCATTTTCATGCAAGGAGGAAAACAGTGGTTGTGGAAGCTATTAAAGCTTTCTACTCATTGACTCTCTACTGAATCTATGTGGCTTAAAATCCCATTTGTTTTGTTAAAAGGATTATTCAAACCCATCTTTTCTTCTAACTCCTAAGTTTGAAGAACTCCAGCTTCCTTTTACACCTTCACAGGGGCTCCAGATTTGTCACTGAATTGACTCTGCTGCACAACTGCGTGGTAAAATAAAAAAAATTATTTAAAAAGTTTTTAATACTTGGGTTGCTACTGATAACTGTCCAAATGTGAAGATGATGCAAAACCATCTATGGATGGCAGGGCAGATACAAGTCTAGCAGGGGCAGGAGCTGTCTTCATCTGTAGCAGGTATTGACTCTAAACAATAACGGTAACAAAATAAATGTATTTTTTTAAACTGTGGTCTGGCTGATCATTTTAGTGATGTGTCTAATAAATACACAAACCCATTATCTCAGTTGAATGATGGGGTGGATAAAGGGTGGTGTGTCTGAGAGAAAACTAATTGCAATGGACGGCTTCTTCAGAGGAATGAGGAACTTGGGGCCCAACAAAATCACCATGAGAAGAACAGATATGCCATATCTCCTACACTGACCACTGAAGTCACTACAATAGTAGTCATCATAACCCTACTTAGGGTGACGTGTTTTTGTACTGGGGTTTATTTGAGTTTTCAGTTATCTGACAAGTCTCTGAGAGATGGCACATATTGAGCTTTCAAGTAGTAATATAGTGGTGCCCAACCAAGCTGTATCATGCTGTAGGACATAAGTCTGCTCTCCTAGCTCTTTGCTCTGGAGAGACAACTCGGACACGGCCTAGCTCAATGAAGGAGGTAGATCGAGGTACACACCATTCTGTTCCTGCTGCACCGGCAAACAGCTGTGGCATGTATGCCAGTGGCTTCCCTGATCTAAAACATGTAGGCTTACAGCTGTTGGGTGCGCTGATGAGCATGTGGGCCCTACAACAGATACAGCTGCAGTCACCTAAGGTTTTGGGAGAATGTTCAACAAAAAAACATAAAGGAAGGTGTTCCCTGTGCCATGTTGCAGGCACACACACTCCCTCACATATGTGGCATTTAGCAGGAGCTGTGTGCAGTGTGTGAATGCAAGGGATGAACTTTTGGTCATGCTGTTGGGGCAGGGGTGGGTGCTCAGGCTTTCAGGAAAGAAGGTTACAGGACACAAATTGCCAGAACAATTAATCCAGGCTACAGATCCCTCCCTGGGGCAAACTGGTGGGTCACAGGAAAGAGGCTACAGGTTTTCATGAATGTTTTTCTGGACTGGATCTTGCCAGCTGGACACATATGAATCACGTTGGTGCAACTCACTACTACAAATCAGTCTTGCAAAAGCAAACTTTATTGAAAGAAGGGTAGGTTAGAAAGCAAAACCTATAGGACTCATGCGCGTCCATTTAAAAGCAAAACCACAGTTCAAATATGTGTTGTTGTTGGTTTTTTTTAAAAATGTAAAGAGTCTTCTAAAAGCACAGACCATCCATAATTTAGCTGAAAAGCAGGAGAAATTAGCAGCTGAAACTACTGGTGAGCATCACTTATAGATTGCAGGACTAAGGATACATTTCTCCAAAATAAATAAATGAAATGTCAGTTATTTATTAAACCCCCTAGTTAACTAAAAAATATTTTAAGTTTCTTTTTGGGCAAAATGACACTGGCCATACTTAAAGCCTGTATATTAGAATGACACAGGTCATTGTGAAATCATAAAAGTCTTACTAAACAGTGAAACCAGTGCAGTACATTCTGAACTACCTAAATCAGCCATGAATTGTCTAAACAAAATAATTTGATACTGGCTGTTTTCCACATTTTAATTAGCAAGAGCAGACGGCTGTTGCATAATCCTATTTAATGTCTGTGCTTGATACCTCCCGAATAGCTCAGCGATTATGTTCATACCTTAGTGTGTCTAAATGCATTAGCTGAAAGAAAGCTGCTAGCACTAAGATTCACTTTCTGACATAGATTTAATGCAAGTATGTCTCCTTCCACTGACTTAACAGAAAAAAAAAGCTCTATTAATTTAGAGCCTGTTGGTTGCAAAGATGCCCTGAGCTACTTTGTATAAATGCATATTGATGTCTCATGTGACCTTTTCCTCCCCAGCAGAGTTTCTTTGTAACAGAGATCACAGTGCCCACATTAGATAATCACCACTCTCAACAACATCCAACCTAATCATGCAATTGATCACAGTAAATCAAAGATTTGGGAATTCTCCGAGGAGCTGCCTGGAGGTAACCCTTTCTGTGCAGTGGGCTGCGCTGGTCAGGTGTACCCCAGAGGCAGATTAGTGAGAGGGGAAGTGAGGGCAGATGTCAAGTCTGCAGCCCACTTGTCCACAGTGCTGGGTCCCGAGGTACAGCAAGGGCTGTGGTATCATCTCTCCTCCTCCCCATCACTGCTGCTGCTCTGTTGGACTGTTATTTGCCACAAAGCATCAAGCTCTCCAGTTCTGTTAATTGTGGTGGATAATGAGCTACTCACATAGCTGTGTGCAACATGGCAAATGATAACTCTCATCAGTAAAGACTTTTAGAGTCATGTACAGTGACAGTTCTAGCCTGCATATCTACTTGTAACCTTTTCTTCTGTGCTTTTTAAAAATTTTTAAATTTATTTTTTCCTCCACACTGCTCTGCTGTTTTCATTGAGGTCATGAGGTATAAGCTACAGAGTTGCAATCACCCTCCTGCTACCTTAATTGAGTCTTAATGTTTAAAGACTATGTTGTCTGGTGTCCGTGTATAAGGACAGTGCTTTAAGTGTGTGCTTTACCGCATTAGGATACATATTTTAAGATGCTTAACTGTTTCTTCACGTAAGAAAAGTAACTTGCCAGTCGTTCAACAGGGGTATGAGCAGTTATTATCAGAGAACTTCTGTACATTTACTTGGACAAATAAAACTTAAATAAACATAACTTGTAAATGTTCCAAACTGTAGAAATTTACATAATGCAAAAAAAAAAATATCTATGTGATTACACAAGTCTGACTTTCACCCAGGAGGCAGAAAGAAACACAACTTAAGCCCAAACAAATGCTAGTGGACAGGACCCAAGACAGATGTCTCAGAAGAAAAGATACCTCCCAAATCTTAAAATGGATTTTACAGTCCTGATTCACGAGTCCTTTCTTCCACAGAGCTCTTACTGGATGCAAAACAGAGTTCACCAGGAGAAAACAACTGTGTGGGTGGATGATGTGGAGTATGTTAGAATATATCTAGAATTAAGTTAATGTTCTCTTGAGGAGAAGGTGAAAACCATTTCTAGAGTTATTGTAATATACTATTGGTCTATGAGAATCTTTTTAGACTTTTTTTTAACGTATTTCTATTTGAGTGTGTTATTTCAGGCAAACTTTGTGCAGAAATTTATAAAGATCTCCCTTATTCTATCTATGTCCAACAAATACTAGAAAAACTACAAATGCATGCAAGGATATTAGATTCATTATGAGGAACACTGTGCTTGTAAATGATTTTCATGATATGTATTTAGAGTAAAGAAACTGAAATAAATTATAAGGCTCTTTGCGTTGTACTTCTCTGAAGTCCTTCTGATAGCGAGAAGTTTGTGATTCCTCCAAGCCCCTAGAATTGGCTAATCTGGGATGCCTGCTAGCCAGCACAGAGAATGGAATCTTACTCAAAATATACCTATTCTTAACCTTCATCTTGACTTCTCCCATCTCTCTCTTCACTCAAAGACAATCCACGTGTTAAGGTCTGCATCTCAAAGTGAACCCAGGTATTTCCTAATGACATGGGTGTACATGGAGAATCTTTACGAACTCAGAGTCCTTCATACTGAATGCCTTCTTTTTTTTTTTTTTTTCTGTTGGCCTGGCACAGAAATAAAAGCTGAAAAGTTACCTTATGAGAATCAGTGGCATATCTTACAGAATACAGATAGTAAAAATATAGTCCAAATAATGAATGGAGTAACTCTAATTATGTTTCGTTTGGGTGTACGGAGTTAGCAAATCTTACTTATAAAAATGTGTTTTAAAGTTAATTATGTACTACATTTTCCATCTAAAGATATTAAAGAGGCATTTTTCTCAGTCTTCTGTGAAGTCATTTGAACATCTAAATGATTAAGCTCTGGCATAAAACTGTTGACATTAAACTAAGGTGTAATAAAGAGAACAGGGTAGTTGCTAAAAGGTCAATGAAGAGAAAAGGAAGCATCTGGGCTTAATGTAACAGCATCACAAGTGATGCTGGGAGGTTAAATAGCTGCCAAAGAATGGCTATTTGGATGACCTGCATTGAAGAAACTGAAAAATGACATAACATTTCCTGATTTTCAGATAATCAGAATCAAGTTGTAGGTTGTTGCGTGACTGAAAATACATAGACACAAACTGAGTGGAATGCACCTTGCCAAAAGTCTGTATTCTCAAAGTCTGTGTCTGAGCTGGTTATCTGAACCCTCTGTAAAGTCAGCGGAAAGAAAGAGTTTTTTCAAGGGCATGACTGATCTGTTCCTAAAGTACACATCTAAAATGTAGTTCTCCAGAATGATATCTATTTTTCTTCACTGGATATGAAGAGACCTGGAAGTAACAAGTTCAGATGTAGACATCTAAAATTAGATGATGTAAATCCTGCTAAAGGAACCTCTGATGCCGGAAAACCACCAGCAGTGTAAGTGGAACAAGAGAAGACGAGAGAGTAACAGCCTTGGACACCTGCCAGCTGCTGCCATACCAGGTCTCCAGTGGAAAACTTCAAAAGTGTCCAGCAACACTACATAAACTTAACAGTTGTACCAGTTTTTGGTTTTGTAGAATACGTACAGGCTGTATACTATGGTCTCAAAGTTAGAAAGAGGACTCCTGTTTCATGATCTTGTTTCTAGATCAAACCTGCTGTATGAACTATTAAATTGGCAGTATACATCAAAGTAGTCTTGAAAGGAGAAATTCTCGGGGAGCAATATACTCTTACATTGCTAAGTGATGCACGAAGCAAACTGAGCAGGGCCACAAATCTTTATCCCTAAGAAGCCTTAGATTTGCTTCTCTTATTGACTCAAAATTATACACTGAGATGAATCCATTATCTGCAGCTAGGGCTGGTGATAGGTTTCCTTGAAGAAAAATCCACTTCACAGACTCCCAAAGACATTCAGTTGTTTTTAAGCCAGGTTTTGTAGGTGTTTGTTTAGCAGTGTGTATGACCTGCTGGATTTATTGCACTTCTCCTTTTGATCTGGGGAATGCACTGTAATGCTGTTCTTTGTAATCTGAATTATTACCAAAATATTTTTCCACTGTAACTTTCAGCTATTTGGACACTTGAAACATTCATGTTTTGCACTCACAGTTCATCTCTGGGCACCAGCTTTTTTTCCTGGCTATGGCCATCAGCAAACAGGGAGCTGAAAGTGCAAGTGTTGAAGTATATATTCACGTATTTATTCTGTGATCATAAATTCGAAAAGGCTGTTTTGCAAGTACAAAATAGAAGGTCAGGCCTCTCTTCAGCTGAACAACATACCTCCTCCTTCCCCTTTTAGTATCTCTTTTCTATATACTTCTGGCCAATGTAAATCTTTAATATTCTGTAATGGCATACCAATTACAGATAGCATGTCATCAAGCCACCAACATGTATGAAGCTTTGATCTTCAGTGTGCATTAATACCCAACTCTTCACTTTTTTAAAAAAAATCAATTTATTCTCCAGAGCTACCCTGGGGCATCAATACTTCTTATTTTTATTTTCTCTAGTGCAAAAATGCTTATAAATGTCATGCTTCTGTATGCCAACAGTCACATCAGTTTATGTAAGTAAGGTTCCCACTTCTCTGTTTCTACAGAAGTACAGAGCGCAGATTCAGTTTTGGTGTATGTCTCATCTGTATTACGGTATCTTAACTACATGCCACGGTAGAAGACATTAAGGAGACTTTTGGGAAGTCTGAAGGCCAGCTCTTGGACTGTTTTTCACCCAGCTCATTTATTGTTTATCTCAGTTAATTCATTACCTCTATAATAAATTAATGCTGTTACATGATCTAATGCCGCAGAATGGTTATAACGCTGTCCCAGATTTAACCAGCTTGGGAAAGCATTGAGCTCTTGATATGGGCATGGAAATTCTTCCAATGAAGTCTAAGAAATTTGAACTGACTTGACATTCTATTTGGGCCAAAGAAGCTTTAAAAAATATCTGTCTTGTCTTGATGTATCAAATTTATTGCTTAATCTACCAAATCTTCACACTCTAGGTATTTATTCCCAGATGATCTGGTATCCTTGACTTGGTAAAAAGTCCCTGAAAGGCCAAGAAGGGCTGAGATAGGTTGGACCAATGGGCTAAGGTTAATTGTATGAGGTTTAATAAGACCAAGTGTCAGGTCCTGCACTTTGGTCACAACAACCCCCTGAAGTGCTACAGGATTGGGGAAGAGTGGCTGGAAAGCTGCCTGGCAGAAAAGGACCAGGGGGTGTTGGTTGAGACCTGGCTGGACACGTGCTGGTAGTGTGCCTAGGTGGCCAGGAAGGACAATGGCATCCTGGCCTGTATCAGAAATGGTGTGGCCAGCAGGACTAGGGAATTGATTGTGTCTCTGTACTTGGCACTGGTGAGACCACACCTCAAATACTGTGTCCAGTTTTTTGTAAGAAAGACATTGAGGTGCTGGAGTGGGTACAGAGAAGGGCAACAAAACTGGTTAAGGGATTGGAGAACATGTCTTATGAGGAGAGGCTGAGGGAGTTGGGTCTGTTCAGCCTGAAGAACAGGAGACTGAGAAGTGACCTTGTTGGTCTCTACAGGTACCTGAAAGGAGGTTGTAGAGAGGTGGGTGTTGGCCTCTTCTGCCTAGTGACTAATGACAAGAGGAAATGCCCACAAGCTGTGCCGGGGAAGTTTAGATTGGATATTAGGAAAAATTTCTATGTTGAATGAGTAGTTAAACACTGGAATGGGCTGCCCAGGGAGGTGGTAGAGTTGCTGTCCCCGGAGGTGTTCAAAACACAAGTAGATGTGGCACTTCAGGGCATGGTCCAATAGCCACAGAGGTGTTGTGTGGGGGGTTGGACTTGATGATCCATTCCAACCTTAATGACTCTATGATTCTATGATTCTGTGACTTATGCTATGCTGGCCAAGGATCCCATTGCATGTCTAGATTTGTAGACAGAGCAGATGTCTGTGATCTTGGGCATAGATTGACGCTAACAACAGAGAGAAAGGCAAGAAATCTAGGGGTTATGCTAATATGAACACTGATGCTGCAGGTCTCTAGGTAGTTTTCTCTGACAGTACTTTGCGCAGCACCATATAAGTAGGATGGCAAGGGTAGGGGATATCAAGATCCCCACTTCAGGGGTAAAGGCAGTACAAAGAGAACATATATATATATAACTATATTTATAAGGTCTTTGGGCTCCTCTATAAAAGACAACACCTGTACAACAAGGGCTGGTTTCACAGATTCACAGATTCACAGATAATTATTGATTGGAAGGGACCTTGAAAGATCATCTAGTCTAATTCCTCTGCTGGAGCAGGATCACCTAGACCAAGTTTCACAGGAACTTGTCTAGGCGGGTTTTAAATGTCTCCAGAGAAGGAGACTCCACAACCCCTCTGGGCAGCCTGTTCCACTACTCTGTCACCCTCACTGTAAAGAAGTTCTTCCTAATATTTAAGTGAAACCTCCTGTGTTCTAGTTTACACCCATTGCCCCTTGTCCCATCATTGGGTGCCATCGAGAAAAGCCTGGCTCCATCCTCCCGACACATATATTAATTATAAACATTAATGTTTACACCCCTCAGTCTCCTCTTCTCCAAGTTAAAGAATCCCAGCTCCCTCAGCTTTTCCCCATAAGGGAGATGTTCCACTCCCTTCATCATCTCTGTGGCTCTGCGCTGGACTCTCTCAAGTAGTTCTGTGTCCTTCTTGAACTGACGGGCCCAGAACTGGACACAACACTCCAGATGTGGTCTCACCAGGGCAGAGTAGAGGGCGAGGAGAACCTCTCTCGGCCTACTAGTCACACCTCTTCTAATACACCCCAGGATACCATTGGCCTTCCTGGCCACAAGGCCACATTGTTGGCTCATGGTCATCCTGCGGTCAACGAGGACCCCCAGGTCCCTTTCTCCTTCACTGCTCTCCAGCGGTTCAGTTCCCAAACTACACTGATACCTGGGGCTGTTTTTTGCCTGACTGAAACAAAACCAGATTACTGGCTTGGAAAACTAACTATTATGTGTGTTTACCTAAACCAGGAGCGGGAAGAAACAGGTGCTGAGAAGCACTGATGTCCTATTAAGACATCTGTTAGAGATTCAAAGGTAATAGCACTTTTTAGAATTGGTAACGCCCAAGGATAAAAGTTATAATAGTCACAGATAGGTTGAGGAGTAGAAAAGTAACTCTCTAAAGCTCATACAACACCTAAAATGCATGGGATACCGGAAAGATCAGAGGCAGAAGGTTGCATAAAAATAGTAGTATCAAATAAAGGTGCTAAATAAACACTAGTATCTAGATAAAGGTAAAATTCCTGTAAATGTCTATGCATCGTTACAGGAGGCCTAAGAACAAAAACCAGGCTGCCAGGCATTGGACGAGAACCTGTAATCTGCATCATTGAAGCACCACAGAGTCACAAAACACTGGGACGTTGTCATGCACACAGGCACAGGGAGAGAACAGATTGTGACACAAGAGGTGTGGGAGTCACCTGGCGTCTGAAAAAATTTTCATAGATTATAATAAGCCAGAATTTCTGAATAGGAAGGATCACGTGGCAGATCTTGCCTGAGTACAGACCTTTCTTCAGAACCACTGTGTGGAAGCCACCCCAACTTTTACATCAGGAGAAAGACTTTGGATTAAATCCTGACACCAATGAGCACATCAGTGGCTTTAGGACTTCACTGTCTTTATGGGGATCCTGAGGCTGCTGGCATAACTCTACCCACTCTCTGATTTCTGAACCTGCAAGCACACCCTTTGGCACAGCAGGAGCAATCTCTGGGTGATGTGCAGCTTTCTCCCTGCCCAAGCACACTTGGCCAGGGACAGCCCCACTGTTGTCTCCACCATGCAGCCATAGGGATGGAAAGCTGATAAGAGTTTCAATGTTACATGCTTCCATCTGTCCTGGGACAACTTAGGGTAGTGTTGGCAAGACACAGAGTTTTAGCTTATTCACAGAGATGCAAGAGGTAACAACACCTAAGTACAGTAAAGAAAAATGTAGAAAGCAACTGCAGTGATCAGCAACAACAGTTACAGCAATAACAAAGGTGAAATCAGACTGATTTAGCACACGGATTATTAAACTATTGATAACTTCAGTATACATTTTTTGAATTGCTACTTTTAGAGAAAGAGTTTCTTCCTGAATTGATCCTATCAGTTAAAATGTAATCTTTTCAGCTCTCCACACAGAAGGTGATGTGTTAATTGCTACATAATGCTGGTGAAATAATCCGAAAGATTGTTACAGGAAACAAGAACTACTAAATGAAATAAATCATTCTCATAATACCTTGGCACAACAAAACAGTAAGAAGGGAAGGTGCTAGAATCCATAGGCAAAATCACACCCACCAGTATGAAAGAGATCTCAGGTGAGGGGAAATTGGTGCTCTGAGGAAAATTGCCCATTTAAAATAGTGTTCAGCTGGTACCTTTGCTGCTTCTCTATCTGAGCTTCCTGGCAAGGCTGGTAGAGTTAGCCTGAAGTTATTAATGTGAATAATTGTTCAACTCACATTTAAATTAGATAGTACAGGAGCGAACACACTTGGCCAATTTTTTTACTGTCATAGTTTTGAAGGGTTTTAAAGGTAACACAAAATAAGGAGAAGCTTCAAGGAAAATCAAAGACAGGGTCTGTGTTTTCTTTACTCATAACAAGAGGTATCTGTGTGACATTAAATAAATACATACTTGCTTCTTCCCTAGTAGTTTCTCTCCAATCAGTGCTACTTATTTTTGGAGTAAAATCAACCAATATGGTGAAATGAGCAGGCAAACACCATTGCTATGGCTCTTGAGCTGATCAGCAAAAAACATGTTTCACCTTCAAGCCCTGTGAATGGTTTAGGGGAAGATACACAGTCAGTCATTTCATCTAAATGTTACAAAGTTACATATAATCTTAGGAAAATTTGCTGAAAGTACAACTCCTAAATCCCAAAGGCACTAGAGATGAAAAAGTTTCAAATTTTGTGCTCAGATCGTTGTAAAAGTGCTGGTACATGGCAGACTACTTGCAGGGAGACAGTAGCTGTGTTGTAACCATCTCCTCCAGAAGCTTCCCTGGGCCAATTAGGTTATGCATAGTTTATGCTGGATGATAGGATCATTATAGTCATGAACGGTGGTGATGAGTATGTGAGGAACATCAGAAAAGTCAAGGCACGTGACCTTTACTTGGTTCTCGCTAGCAGGTTAACATCCCATTTGAATGTAAAAGGTGAAAAAAACTGAACAGGGAGACATGTAAGAAAAAAAAAGGCATGATGAATGCATTTTACACTTTGAAACTGCACAATGCTTTGATGGAGAAGATGCATTTAATGATAGAAAAGCAGATAGACTAGAAAAGCAGATAGACTGAAACTACATTTCAGGACTGACTATGCAGCATATCTTTCCAGTGTGATCTGTTCTTGGTGTGCTTGTTTTATGAAGGAGTCAGGGCTTTGCAATGCACAAATTCCCCAGTTGAAAATCTCCCACACTTCACCCTGAAAGGCTGTTAGGCAGCAGACTTGGCACTTAGGTTGTGTCTAGACAATTCTGCTGTATCCTTCTCCAGAGGAGCACACCACTCTGAAGTGGACACAAAGGAAACTAACAGCAATAAACTGCAGAACAACCAAAGAAAGAAATTATATTCCTGTGATTTGGGCATGCCAAGTTCAACTGAGAGGCTTATTTGGGAACACTGTCATACTAGGCTCCCTTTGTAATCATCAGAGAGGAACAGGCACTTCCAGAATGTGATTCAGATGAAGAATGGACCCACTTTTGCTCCTTTCTCTCTCAATTATCTTTGCAGAAGGCCTTGAACAACTCTGCACCTAATTAGGCAACTACGGTGCTACAGTCTCAGGTGCTTATCACTGGGTGGGATAAGTTCAGGGCTTAGGGCAGTATGTGGTTCACACATAATACAAATTCAGGCAGAATGGAACACTACAGCCTCTACAGTCTGACAGCCATGGCTGCTTGACTGTATGAGTGCCTGTATTAAAAATTAACAGAAAAGAATACTTAAACAGCAGTGACAGCTGGGACCAAGCCTCAGGACTCTCTCATGTCTGCCCTCACCAATGGGCTGCAAAATCAAGCTCCCTCTTACCTATTCTCTCTCTGCTCCATGGCCTCGCATAGGGAGCAGAATGAAGAAGTTCTCTAGCTTGATGGGTAGGATAAGCTCCAAGGAAAAAAGGAATTGCAGTTCAAACCCCTTCAGTCTAAGAAAGGCTGAAAATCCATGTTTCCTACTTCTTGTAAGAGTGTTCAAACAATGAAGTTATTCTGAAGTGGCTGCTGCCTCTTCCTTCTCCGTCATTAACTGCTTGCTCTCAAGAGAGGACTCAGTGCTCTGGATTTCAAGTGGATGAAGGTGACTGAGGTTCAACACTTGTTCAGATCTATACTGAGAGGTTTCCCAGGTGATTGGTAGGTGGGAGTTTCAGTGACCTCCTCAGGCAGTGGAGAGAGACAGGGTCCAGGCCGCTTTGAATGATTTCAGAGGTGGCCACCTTTCTCCACCCATTGTATTTGGAATTGAGACATCTACCTCACATGCACTGTTGGGCCAAGGGCTGCCTGGAAGCGTGGCAGCACCCAAACTGAGCAGTTCCTGTTGGCAGTCTGAATACTGCCTTCATTTCATTACACAGTTCTTAGCCATTTACTTTCAGCAGGTATCAAAGAAGTGATGCTTCTGTGACAAATATCCCTCTTCTTCCATGATCTATCACAGGAGCGTGAAATACAGGAAAGGTTGCTTTAACGAAAAGACCCCAGAAACATATTCCAGGTAGTCAAGATAATTTTTTGGTAATTTCTCAAGATTTGCCTTTCATAAAGATTCAGTATATTCACAGTCATCCTATAGAGCCTGCTGGGGAACCTGGGAAACATATTCAGCAGCACATACAGGTATGTACTGACTGTTTGCCAGCCTAGGCATGACATACTCTGGTCTATCCTTTAGCATAGAAATGATCATAACAGGTAGAGAAAGTGTGTCGTCTCCACTCTAAATAGCTAGTTGCATTAAGTATAACATTTACATTTGCTTGTAGTTGTCTGAATTCAGAACCAAATTTGATGCACTATACTCATGCCAGTAGATCCTCTATTCACCACCCCCCACACTTAATTGCACTCTTTTTTGCTAGCTACTTTTCCTCTTTCAGTCCTCAGCATGCAAATTATGCCCACTTTCACATATTTTTTGACCAATTTAGACCTAAAATTTATGCTGCTGTTCACGTCACTGCTGAAATTGTCTCAGAGCTTTCCAAGGGAGTTGCACTTGTTGACAGCAGGTATGAATATATTTCTTGGATTTGAATGCCTTCATGTGAAAAAAGATTGCAGAGCACTGTCAAAGCTGTGGCTGATATACTGCATAAATGTATAAAGTAAATAACCATACTTACTATGATGAATTCTAGTCTTAGACCCTAATAAGCACCTTTTGCGGGTAATAAAGTTGCTGATCTTTTATGTGGAAAATATAAGGCTGGCACCCTAACATTTATGTACAGAAAAGCCAAGGCTAGTTATCAATACGCTCACTTAAATCACAAAATTCAGTACAGGGATAGGTGGTTAAAAGATTACCAATTACTGCAATATCGTGATGGGCTCCTCCAGCGGGAACATGAAAAAGGAAATCCCCCACGACGGCTTGAGTCTGAGAAGTAAATTCTATTTTAGACACTTTTTTTTAGGCAGAAGGTGCTGAGCCTCCTTTCATAGGATATTGATTTGGAGCTTTGTATGATATATTGACTGGCCTGATATCGACCTTTGTCTGAACTGCAGCAGAACGGTTTTCAAAGCATCTGCTTACCAGAACAAAAGTAAACTGCAAAAGCATGTTAGATACAATACACTGACCTCTCTAGAGTGTTTTCTCCCCCCTTTGTTTGCTATTTAAACACAAATTTGTGGTCTGAAAGGCAGCTTACTCAGGTTAACAAATTCTCTGAATGAAATGCTAACATTTCAGTGATATCAGATAACTCTTTAGAGAACTTCTGCTCTTTAAAAATTGTAGAGACTTCCTACTTTGCTTGTCGATTACATAAGAAATTATTTCTGCTATACAAGAAGTTGGCAAAGACCAAAATTCTCTACTACTGCACGTTTTTTGTATGAAATTCTCAGTACTTGGACAGGTAAATACTGGGAATGAGAAATCAGTATAACTACCAGCAATGCCTGTGGAACTTAAAGACACCTTGGCAGAATACGTGTGGAATAAGGAGATGCAGTTATTGTCATTATTCTTTGAATGTAGGTAGCCTACAGCAGCCCTGCGAGGATGCGATTCTCCTTGTTATTTCTCATTGTGTTTTATTAAACATTGAGCTCTGATCCAGCAAAGTATTTAATATTGAACATGGCTTAAAAAAAATCTGATGGGTCTTCATGGCTGTGGCCACAATGCATGTGAAGAAATTGTGCTGAGGAACGCTCTGAGCATTGCTGTGGGAGCAAGGGCTGCGTGTCAGTACTGCCCCACTGGGCAGCTTGTGGTTGGACTGACCCAGAACTAAGCTCAGCTCTGGGGTGGTGGCTATTGAGAGCATGATTACAGGAAAGCAGAAATCTGACTGCAATGCACACACACATCAAACTGGTCTCAAGAGCAATGATGATCTAGTAATATGGTTTGCAATACAGGGCTATTGTGCAATTGAAAAGCACAGTCCTGAGCAGCTGCAGCTAGCACGGCCACACCTGTGCTGCTGTTGGCACATGAACTAGAACAGCTTAGAGCCTCCCTGTTAGCTTGGAGAGATCTAACTTTCTACTACACGTATACTTCCCCCTTAGATCTTCAGCAAGATGTCAACGCAGAGTCCACGTGGAGGGCTGTGTGGTACCCTCATTGAAGGCCTGCTCCAAAAAGAAGCTGTGGGCTTTGGTGGAGTCACCTTCAAAAACATAGCTAATTTTTTTGAAGAACCAATTCTTCCTGTCGAAATTGTTTATGTGGGGGCCTGATAGAACTTGCTATCATTTTAAAGACATAATTAGAAAGGAGTGTAGAAATGTTTAAAATTAAAAAAAGAACCCCTCCCTTAAATGTGGGGTTGGCTTAAACTGTCACTTCTCATAGGAAAAATAAATAGAATTTGAATTTAGAAAATGGAAATAAAAAAGGAATTTCAAAATGGGAAAATATCTGTTTGGAAATGGGAAACGGAAAAAACCAGACAATCTAAATTTCCCAACAAAACCCTACTTTAAATAATGGAGATTTTCAGCGAAACACCAAGTATAATTCTTTGTGAAAACACAATTAAAACCCCCCAGTAACAAACAGGTTTCACTCAGTCATTGTTTTTCAACAGGTTTTGACAGCTGCCTAGCTGAATGAGTATCTAGAAGGCCCTGGGCCCACTCTAGCAGACAGCAGTAACTACACTCATGGTAAATAAGTATGAGTAAGCACATACACATGGGCTAATACCACAGTCCTGTTTATTATTCTGTGGTAGGTAGGAAAGAAAGGGGGAGAAAAAATAATCTATTGAAGTGGCTTACGGAATGGGGGCTGGTGCCAGAGCTGGCGCTCAAGCACTTGTAGCAGCCTCTCTCCCTGTGCCTTGTGCTGAACTCATCTGATTCCTGATTGCTCTTTTCATATTTAGGTTTTCCACAGACTAGTCAGAGAGCACAATGAATATATTGAATGTTGAGGTCAGAAGCAGGCTTAGAAAAGACCAATGATCTTTGCACTCACCACTGGGCAGAACAACCTCGTAGACCCACAAATGACTTCTCCAGTTCCCAGTTAATAGTGTGGACACTTCCAGCTGCAGGTTGAAGAGGCTGTAAGGCCAAGGAGCAACCTGTGGCCCTTAGGAAAAACAGTCCCTCACCCCTGAGCAAACAACCTGGCCATTTGTTAGCCTAAGCAGCTGGCTTCCATTTTTATTGTGAAGAGTTATGAGTCAGAAAATAGACTAGGACGGGTAAAGAGGAGGAGATATGAAATTAGAGCCAGTCATTTGGTCTGGGAGGTACAGTGAGGCACAGAGGTCTCTATGCAGAAGGTGCTGCTGCTGGGGATGAAGTAGAGCATCTACAAAAGTGTACAGGTGGTAAACTGGCAAGACCATTCCCATATGAAAGTGATGCCAATCCTAACCACAGTGAGTGGTCCCTGGAGAGCCATGAGGTTTGTGGGTTACACCCTCTAGCGTTCATTTTAAGCAGAAGGAGGAGGGCACAGCATAGGAAGAGGGTATCCAAAGTTTCCTGTGCTTTTGGGGACAGTTATGCAGAATTATGCACTGATGCCACATTTTGTGCCCCAGAAACCTACCATAACAGAAGCCTTATTAAACCTGAACAAATTCGTAAGCAAGGCATTCAGGTGCACATTGGTCCCATCACCTCAGCTGTGGGCATCAAGCCAAACACTAAGTAACATTTGACACTGAGACAAGACTCCTGAAGAATGCAGCTGAGGTAGGCCACTTTTCCTTGATCACTCTTTGCAGAAGGTGATGACCCACAACAAAGTAATGGGCTGATAGTACACATATAAACTAACCTGACATAATAATGAAAAAGGCAGCAGTACAAGTGAGTATAGGTAAGCAAAACTTAGCTGCAAGAAGCCAGCAATTTCTTTGTCCAAGACCTCTATGACACTGATGCATATGCAAGATGAAAAAAGAGATATGCCTTTGTGTTGAGTTCATTGTGGTTAGCCTCTCATCAGCATAAGCGTGGGTAAGAACTTGCTGTGGAATCTCAGGGAAACAAATCTTTGAAGGCATCTTAAAAAAACCCCTCAGTACCATACCACAGAGACTGATATTTCACCTGCAGAGGTATGATGCTATGTCACACAGTAGAATAGGAAATGACAAAATGAGCACTGATCTATTGAATAGCTTGCTCCTGACAGGGCATGACATTATGGTAGAATCTTTTAAAGAGTAAATTCATGTAATCATGTCTAATAATTGGTCTGAAATAAGAGACTGACAAAACTTTATGGTTGCAGCAAGATCCTCAGTTAGCCACACTGTCAGAATCTATCATTACTTGCTGGTCAGGTAAGACCAAGAGCACCACTCCAGAGAGCAGAACAAGGACAATATCTGAGAAATTCATAGTTGGATCCAGTGTTTCAAATGACACACATATTTTGTGATCATGGGGACATGACAGGAAAGATCACTTCTTTAAAATGTGCAGGAACAAGGAAGTGTCATGTCAGGGAACTGCAGAGGCAGTTAAATCCTGGATCTGGTTACTTATAATTGTAGGCATTTCTGTCCTAAATTTAAGAATACTCTCTGTCAACACACTTTTTCCCAGAGTCACATTCAGGACGTCTACTAAGAAGGTTATTTAAGGATCAAAATGCTAGATCCTAAGATGGTGGTTCAGGTCACACAGCTGTCAGGTGGGACACGTTGGCATCTTCAATGATCAAGCAGTGGCCTGTAGGGTGAGTTGCAGCTCACTGACAAAACTCAAAACAGTGGATTACACCTGGACCAACACACAGTCCTGAGCAGGAGCACTATGGCCTGATTTGGAGCTGCGTGTATACAGAGGGAATAAATCACAGAATCACAGAATTATTGAGGCTGGAATAGACCTCTGAGATCATCAAGTCCAGCCTATGACCTAACACTAACACATCAACTAGACCATGCCACTAAGTGCCACATTCAATCTTTCCTTAAACACCTCCAGGGACGGTGACTCCACCACCTCCCTGATCAGTCTATTCCAGTGTTTTATCACCCTTTTCATGAGGAAGCGCTTCCTAACATCCTACTGGCAAACCTATGCCTGCAGTTTTCCCACTCATACAGGATGTCCTCAAAAATGCCGAGGTACTAGGAAAAGATGTGGAGGGAATTCAGGCTATCTTAACCTCAATTCTTAATGTGCAGCCTTGTGTCAGGAGTTGCTTTCATCTTGCCTGATGGAAGCAAGACGAAAACTGCAGATATAAGAGGAAGATATTCAAAGAGCCAGAGGAGTACTGCATTGGCAAAGCTCCTGCAGGAGGTGTCTGAGGGATCGAAAGAGATGGCAACAATTAAGGGAGCTGTAGTGGCAAGAGTAGGCAGCGGATTTGTCTTGATGATTTAGGAGACAAAGGAGATGGGAAAGTATTTATAGAGGCAAGCAGGGTTGGAGAAGGTATTTTCAAAATAGAGGTTTCAAGAACAAGGTTACTGTGCTTGTGTCTCTGCCACTGAGTCATTGCGACAATTTCCCCATCTGTAAAAATGAGATAATAATGCTTACCTATCTTACAGAGGGAGGGGAGTGTGTTGTGAGGATTAATTAGCTAAGGTTTGTACAGCACTTTGAACATGTAGAGAGCGATACAAGTGCTCAGTACTAAGATTATTATTAATATGGAAGAAATAAGCCAGGGTGGGGGTGTAGAGAAAGTGAGCAAGCTTTTAAAAGATAAGAGGAAGGAAGTAACAAGAGGATGACAGAGAACAGGAAGGGATAGGTTTAAGGGGTAGTGTCTTAAATTAGAGGTAAACACAGAGAGATTTTACTGGAAGCTTAAATGAAGGAAGAAAGTGTTAGGAGCAGAGCTGTTAGAACAGGAGGCCT
>WEIS01029154.1:0-10900 GCA_013389965.1 Todus mexicanus | reverse complement strand
TTCTTTCAGGCTGGACCATTAACCGAAGTGATGATTTGTAAGGACAAAGAAGGAAAACCTAAATCTTTTGGATTTGTCTGCTTTAAGCACAAAGAATCAGTGCCTTATGCAATAGCTTTGCTGAACAGAATCTGTTTGTATGGAAGGCCAATTAAAGTGCAGTATTGGGTTGGTATGTTTAGTATTCTCTATTTTTGAATTCCACAGCCTTTATAAAGATAACGATTTATAGTTGGAACAAATTACAGTCCAGGTTTTTTTAAGAAACAAAAACCTCTTGTGGCTTTTGTGTAAGGAAGGATTCAGTCTTTGTATTTTTTGTTTACCAAGGGAATACAATAGGTTGATTCAGAACAGCGTTAACTTCCAAACCACCTCAGACCACATTGTATGGAAAACATAGCAACAGAGGGGTTTATGCCAGATTACATTCAGGTACCAGGGTGTGACTTTATGTTGCCGTCTGGCAGGAAAAGTTGATTCATTAAGTGCAGCGGCTATCTAGTGGTTTGATAGGTTCTATACTAAAGCCACAGAGTTATCACAGCTGTTGTTTTAAGTGGAAAGGATTGTAGGTTGAGGAATAGAGTCAAATCAGAGTCTCATTCTTCATTTTATGTTTATAAAAACAAACCTTCTAGAAAACTGATGATCAAACAGCGTTTGCAGCCCAAACATTAAGGACTCATGTTCTCACTATGCAATTCCTTGTTTCAAAGGCTGGACAGAGCAGTTGGTGGGTTTAAGTGGAATGGCTGAGTTTCCTAAAATCACAAACATCTCCCGTGTCTGTAACTAAATGGGAATTATTCTGTTCTTTATTACTTTAACAGTCCTGATACATGCTTCTATAAGTGAATAGATAATAAATTAATGTTTTCAGGCAATTAAATGAAATGATGCTGTACATTATCTGGCCTAAAATGGCACCTTACCTTTATATGCTACCTTGAATATACTAGCATGCTACAGACAACGCAGAGCACTTCCCATGTTTTTAACTTGTTAATCGAATAGTCAGAACTGAATGGTCATTATACTAATCTTGTTTACAGGGAGTTCTCACGCATCAGAACTAAACAGCCCTACACATGGTTTTGAGAACTATGTTGACTTATATTCACCTTCATATAGGTAACGAAGATCACCTGTGAATGAACTTCATTATTTTAAAAAAATATTATTAAGAAAATGAGTTGATGTGGTAAAGCAGTCTTTAGGGTTTTCATTAAAACAGCTGTTGCATGGTTTAATTGCATCCTTACTGATGACTTCCAACAGGCTGCAGTGAATTTTAATGTTTGGTTGTTTACCTTGCCAGAGGTTCAGTTAGCTTGAATTCTTCATTCTCTATTTGATTCTGCAAGACACAGGACTGTAAGAAAATACTGAAATATGGGTTTGTACTAACAATGTTTCCAGTTGCTAAGGGAAGAAGATCCTGGCTATGGAGATAATTCTTCTAAACTCCACGGAGCTTGAATCTGTATATTTTGTGCGTACATGTATAAGCAGCTGTCATGCGTGTATGAATGCACAGGTACAAACCTGTAACAGTGGAACTCTGAACACCCCAGATTCTGTATTTTTCAATATTTCAATATTTTTATTTACAAATGTGACAGAACTTTCAGTGGAAGCTAAACTCCCATGGTGAAATCCAAAACCCTTTTGCAACTGCACTTAAGTACATGTGAGGATTACTCATGAATTGAGGCTTTGAATATATTTGCCTTGTTTTATCAATTTTTTTTATGCAAGTTAATATCTCAGTTCCACTCTTGGACATACTAATTATAGCCCAGCAGCAAAGTCTCAGCACTCTGGTAAGCAGCATGTGGTGGACGTCTAGTCTTTGTACGTTTGCTTGTTTTTCGTAGGTATCCAGAGCCTTTTGGAAGTCCTCCATTTCCTGTTAATCTTTTTCCAATGAACAATAGTTTACCTCATGAATACTCAGGCTTTCAAAAGACGGTGAGTTTGTGTAAAAAGTTGAAAATCTGGGAGCTTTTTTATGAAGTTGAATATATTATGCATTTTTGCAAACAGCAGTGCTTATTTTATGTCTCAAAATGTGGTTTAGGCTGCTAACTGTATTAGGTCTGTTTATTTTAGTGCTTAAAGGTAACAGAATAGCAGAGGATCTACCAAACCAAACTATTTTCATACTGCACGAATGTTTTAAGCGTGTATAGCATAGGAAGGCTAAAAATGTCAAGCCTACAAATCGAGGTCACTCCAGCCACTCATCCCCCAGTCTGTAGTGATATATGGGGTTGTTGTGGCCAAAGTGTAGCACCCAGCACGTGGCCTTGTTGAATCTCATACCATTGGCCTCAGCCCAATGACCCAGCCTGTCCAGGTCCTTCTGCAGCATCTTTTTTACCCTACAGGATATCGACACTGCTCCCCAACTTGGTGTCATCCACAAACTTACTAATGGTAGACTCGATCCCCTCATCTAGGTCATCAATGAAGATGTTGAATAGAGCTGGGCCCAGTACTGATCCCTGCAGGACACCACTGGTCACTTACGGAATGTATTGTTTTGAATTGTGTAAGAATTTTCTGGAGCCGTTGAAGGAGTGGGCTGGAAATTGTACGTGTCGATACATCAGAGATGTGCCCCTCGCTGAAGTATCAACACTTAAAGTTTTTCATCTTTTCTGCTTTAGCTCTGTTGTAACTTTCAGTTAGGATCGCCTTGTATGGTTATTGGAACTGAGATTTACTGCTGGAAAAATGGAGGTAAAATATGAGCATTTGCACTAATGGCAAGACTTAAGTACGTGTCAATATTTGGATGTATGTACTTTATGGCTGCAGTTACGTACTGACTAGAACTGCATGCATACATACATGCATCTCAATTATTTTTTTTTTGCTTACTTGGGAATGTTCTGGATGTTCATTGTAACAACTGGATCAAAAATTGAATGAGTTTCTCATCTAATTCATAGCAAGCATGAGTCAGTGGAGTTAGTACTACCTCTTCAGAAGAAAAGTTTTTCCCTTGTTTAGCAGAGGAAGAATAATCTCTCATATCATTATGAGTAGTTAAATGCCCTATTTTATGTCTTTCACAACTGCTGCCAACAACCTATAGACAGATACAGAGGTACTGTCATAAAAATACAAAGTACAGGTGAAACATTTTTAAGATCTTATTAAATGAGAAAGCAAAACATAATTTTCAGCTATTTAATATTGCTTGAAGTTAAGTCTTCTGCTTAGACTAGATGCAGGTTTCAAGTTGAATCTGACAGTAAAAAGATTTTTGTTTTGTTAAACTCCGTTTTCTTGGTTATAATGTTGAGTTGCTTGAAAGAAATGCCTTTCATCCTTATACTGGTATTGAGAAAGAATATCCAAATCTACTGGTTCAAAGGTGATGTTTCAGAAACAGAAGAATGTTTAGCTTGCAATGATTTCTCTTTGGCCTGATAAATCACAGCTAATAAAATCACTTTCTTAAGACACTGCTTTTAACTTCCCAAAGGAATTACTTTTTTAACCTAAGAGACATTCCTGTAATACCACAGTATAGCACTCTTGAAATGTCATTAGCTACTGAATCAACCTTCTCTAGGGAGAACTTGGGTAACAAAGGTTTGTGCCTTAAATAAGATTTATGCCTTATGTTTTAAGAAATTTGCTAAGTCTTCCCAATCCCTTTCCCTTTTCCCTTTATCCTTCCACACAAGTACTTGCTGCCTTATCTTTTTGGTTTAGGATCTTTTTCCCCACCAGTAATTTTAGGACTAAACTATGTGGGTGTAATCTGACTTTTGTTGGAAGATACTGCTGACATTATACCAGTAAGTCACTGATCACAAAAATTGCCACAGTAATGGTTAACAAGTAAAATACACTGGATTCCTCTGAACCTGTTCCCTGTGTTAAAGAAATTTAAATGTAATCAAGTGGAGGAAGAATATGTTAACATTCGCTAAAGTCAGAAGTGAAGTTCATCAGACAAAACAGATGGATGCCCAAACCAGAGTTAATCTACAGAAAGAGAAGCTTAGAGAGGTCTATGCTAATGTGTCCTCACGAGACTTCCCCAATGGATAGATAATTTGTTCTGCGCAACTGTACTCTGCAAAAGCAATGTCAATGAGGATCATATTGCATATGGGTGATAAAATAGCAACACAGTTCTTCTAAAGAAATACTTTCTCTTACCTTCTTTCTTCCCAATCTTTTTTTTCCTGCGGGAGGTATGGATTTTAACATCTCTGGATTTCCACTTACCTAAAACGTGTCAGTGTTTTAAAAGAAGAAATGCTGTGTATGCGGGAATGTGCTAAAATTACTTTAGCCATAACTAAATTTCTTTGTGTACATCTGTTAACTTTCGACATCCCTTTCATCAGGGCCCTGTTGATATTTTAACTACATTGTCACCATGTATTCCATGAGTTACATTTATTTAGGAAATAAAATACTGGAACAAAACAAATACTTGAGTTTAGCTTTGACCAAGTATTTCTTCAACCCCATATCTGTTTGGTCACTTTTAAGAATTCTTTATCAATACGAAATGAATGTTTCCTGTGTTACTTCGGATTCTCAATTGTTATTTTTTCCTGGTCTTTCACTTCCCATGCTACCAGCTGGTCACAAGACCGTGCTGTTCCAAAATCTGTCACGCAGATTTTGCGTTTAGACTTGTTTCTCTCTATTTTGTTATATGGAATGCAGTGCATAGTTATTTCCATTATAAACTCCCAGATTTTGGACAAATCAGTATCACTGCAGTCAGCAATGGATTCTCATTTCAGGTGGCAATGTGCCAGGACAAAAAAAGGTAAAGAGAAGGTGCCATATTAACTACAGAGTAAAATAAAAGAATTATTTTTATTGATTTTTGGATAAACTTTATGTACAGGAAAAAAACGCAGCAATGGAAATTGCTATTATAGCTTCCTTCCTACCTACCTTTACATTTAAATACTGTGCAGCAAACTTCCAAAAAAACGAACAAACAAACAAAAAAACCCTAGAAAGTATTGAGAAGTAACAAAGAAGAATAGGTTTAGACTAGATTTTAGGAAGAAGTTCTTCAGTACGAGGTTGGTGAGACTCTGGAATAGATTGCCCAGAGAAGTTGTGGATGCCCCCTCCCTGGAGACGTTCAAGGTCAGGCTGGATGAGGCCTTTAGCAACCTGGTCTAGTTGAGAGGTTGGATTAGATGATCTCTAAGGTCCCTTCCAACCTAAGCCACTCTATGATTCTATGAAAGGTCAGATCTTGCCTATGTGGTGGTACGCAATTTTCCAGAGTTCCCAGTGCTGTAGCAGCCTAGTTCCAGATGCAGACCAGAGTTTTGAAACGGAGAAAACTCAGTAACAACTAAGTGTTATTAAGCAGGTATTCTTTACTGCAGCGCTGGTCAACATGGGGGATAGCTCCTCCTAATGTGCGCCGATCAAAAGCACTAGAACTCCATTTATCGAACTATTACATACATATTCATAACATTTCCCAGAATTCACATACATATGCATTAAATTCTAAGAATTCATTAACATAATCTCCACACCTAAATCACATACGCAGTTAAATGTGGTAGTGGTCTCCGAGTCCACCTCTGGTGGTCTTCTGATGAAGGCCTCAAGTCTTCCTTGGGGTGTACTTTTTACCTTTGGTGAAAAAAAATGAGTGTTCATGCCTCATTAACTGCAGAGCTGGTCCAGGCTAATTTTCAGGCCCCTAAAGTCCTGTTACCTACTCTACAGGATTAGGATGACCCTATGGGCCTCCCCTTTAATGCAGCTGTGCTTGCTAGCTCAAGTCCTACCATCCTTAATCAGTTTCAGCTGCCAGTCCTTGGTGAAGTAGTTCTGTCACCGCGGAGCACATGCTTTCCAAGTTGTATCCAAAAGCTTTACATTGGATCTGTTCAGAATCAAGGACACTGCACTACTCTGATGCAAGCAGGAGATGCAGCTGGTGACACAATGCAGCTGCTCTGCGGGCCCAACTCTAAGGCGACAGTGCTGTCATCGCTTGTCTTATTTTCTGATACGCTAAGAAACTTCTGGTAGCACATGTCCAGATAAGAGCTAGTAAAAACCCCTCAAGTTTTTATATGCTTAGTGACAAGATGAGATGCACACGCAGCACCACACGCCCTTACCTCTGATGCACACGCACCACCCCAGGCCTCCCCTCTCCTGCCCTCTCCATTCAGCGGGCAACACACGCCGGGCCTGTCTTTAAATGACACCAGCGAAGCCAAAGCCCCAGCCAGGCCCTGCCCTCGGCGGCCGCGGGTCGCGGTTTCGGGCACGATGCCCACTGCACCACAAGCCGTGCGCCATCCCGCAGAGCCGCCCGGAGCCTCGCCTGGGGCCGGGCCTCGCCAGATCCCAGCCGGGGGAGCCCGAGGCTGAGGCAGCACCGCCCCCGCCGCGCCTCGGCCCAGCTCCGCCGGCGGCGCCGCGACCGGTATCGGGCTCCGCCCGCTCCTCCCGGGGACGCTCCGGAGCGTCCGCCCTCGGGGCGGGGGGAGCCATGGCCGCCCCCCGCGGGAAGCCAGGCGGGTTCTACGGGCAGCCGAGCGCCGCCGGCAAGGAGGTGACGGGCACAGAGCGGGGCCGGGCGGGGGGAGGCGGCAGGGAGCGGGCTGTGTCCAAAAACCGCGGCGTTTGACAAGGGACACGCCCCAGGGTGTTTCGGTTTTCGGCCAGCGTTTCGTTCGGAATTTCTCGGTGTCCTTCAGGAAACGGGAGCTTTGCCACGGACGGGAGTGGGAGCTGGGGTTTAGGCAGGGGGTGTTTGCGGCCAACGCTTCCGCTATGTTATAAAAGGCAGCAGTTCAAGCGATGCTGTGTGGGTGTGAATTGTGATGGAGCGTGGCAAACGTTGAAATCTGATGGTGAAGGGCGAGTAGATAGACAAGCGGATGTGTTTGTTAGAGAAGGAGGGTATCCCTGTTTGCTACACGTTTGTTTCTTGGATTATCGTTTAATCATTCGGCTTGTTACTGAAAATACCAAAAAAATGCGGAAAATATACCCCATGTCAGAGCCTACGCAAGATGCCTTTTTGATAGGTAGGTTTCTTTACACCGCCTGCCGAAAAGAGCTGTAACTGCATCCTTGATTAGGAAGTATTTTAGGACGGGAGTTACCGAGAGGCAGAATTTACTCCCTAGGTGTGCTGGTCATTCTTGGGTGTGGATACACATTCCTCAAGAAGTATGTGTGAGTTCGTATTTGTTTGTCTTTATGGCACTTAACTCCAATGATTTATGAAATTGGCAGGAGTTCTCAAGCCTTATATTCTTCTCATTTACATGTAGAGAACACATTGGTAGTATTTAAATCTCTTGGGATCTGAAAGGAGTTTGCTGTTCTTTAGGTATCAGCAGCTGATAACTTCCAATAGCTAGTTTTTTTTTAAAAAAACCAAACACCAAAACACAGGATTTTAATTATCAAAGATTTAAGGAAAGTTGGTTTGATTGGACATAGAATCACAGAACATCTTAAGTTGGAAGGGACCCATAAGGATCCTTGAGTGCAACTCCTCTGCTTTACTGTTGGTGTGATCATATTCTAGGGTATGTGTAAACAGCATAAAATCAAGCTAAGGTGGTAGTTAATATCCTCTTACAGCAACAAGTTGAGTTGTTTTAGCAAGTCATGACACTGTAGGTCTTCTTCATTCTTCATAACTTGTATTGGTGGGAGAAGGAAACAGACGAAGCGGTTTAAGCGTAGACTTTATTATAGCTCGGAATTAAATAGCTCCTAAAACCAACATGTTTAGTTAAAAAACCCAAAACAAAACAACAACAAACCCCAAACCACCAACTTTTTTTCAGTTGTTCAAGTAACATTGATTCATTGATACTTTTTTCCTTTTTTTTCTTTTTAAAACAGAAATGCAGCCCTGAAGAGAATGTTATTTTCTTTAGTAAGTTAACATATTCCTGGTTTAGCAGGTAAGTATTTAATGAACTGCTTCTTGATATTCATTGATGCACACAGAATTATAGAGCATGCACTTACTTTACAGAATCACAGAATGGGAGGGGTTGGAAAGGACCTCTGGGGATCATCTAGTACAACACCCCTGCCGAAGCTGGTTCACTTAGGTCAGGTTGAACAGGAACGCGTCCAGGTGTTCTAGAGCCAGAGCCCAAGCTTGCTGTTAGATTTTCTACAAAAATCAAAGTTTACAACTTTCAGAGGTGATACTAAAATATTTTGTGGAGTAAAGTTTTTATATAGTAACAGCCATTTTAAAAATATTTATCTAATGACATTATTTAAAACATGAATATTTTGGTAATTAAGCACAATGTTTTTGTCACAATAGACAATATTTTTAGACAATGGGATATAAAAAGGGGAAATTAGGCTATTCTTTTATTTATTAGCTCTCTGTATAAAGTCTGGCAACAGACAAAAATGAAAATAAGTTTTCCTTTATACTCCATGTAATGATACAACAATTTGCTGCATTTCCAGGAACAAATATTCAGTAGTACATTTAAAGTATTTTCCAAGTAGAACATTTCATATTTGTTTTCTTCCTTCTTTTGTGTCAGGCCACATGTTATTACTGTAGATCAACTGCTCATAAACAACAATAAAGTCCTTCCACTTCCTGGTAAATTTTCCACTCAAAAATAGGAACTGAAAGATCAACTGTATCAAGGCATGCAGCTTCCTGTCACTTAGTATTTTGGATGTTATTTCAAACAATTTCATGTGTTATGTCTTGTGACCATTACTTATTTTAAACTTTTTTTTTTTTTTTAGTTCTTTAAAAATCATTTGGGTCAGACACATACACTTCAAAAATCTAAAAGTGAGAAAAAAAATTATGAGTATTATAACTGTTTCTTGCTTTACTCAATATTATTTATTTTAGGGAAAAACTAAGGGAAAACACCACTAAAAGTGGTGTTTGCTGTTAATAAGCTGAGACAAAACAATCAGGTTGTTTCAAGAACTCAGAGTATTTGGTTAAACTCTACCCCAGCTGAAGTTAAGAGTTTCGGGCTAGCTTTTTACCAATCCTTACATTCTACACCATAAATACAAAGTTTCAGGTTTTCTTGAAAGTTCTGCAGTGTCCTGAGTGCAATATTTAAGCTAGGCTATCCTTTCTGGTTTTTAACCAATTCCACCAAAATTTACCTAAAGAAGAGAGCTAGTGAAAAAAATCCAGTCTGCTTAGTGAGAGCTTATTTATCTATAAAATAACTGGATGCAATTAAGCTAATATTGTGAACATTAGATATGTTCCCTCCTTCCAATCACAAACAAACAAAATAAATTGTGGCTAATATATACTTGCCTTAAACAGTTACAATCTAAATGAGGAAGTCTCAAATTATTTGTTACATAATTAACCCTTAATGCTCCATTATGTTTCTTTAGAAATCAGGCAATCTGGAGATTACGGCACAGAGGGCATTTGGTAGATCTGCTTATCCTCTGGCATCAGTGAGTTTTAGTATTGCGATGAGTTATGCAGAATTCTTAACAGTTCCTACCCAAGTACCAGTTGGTCTGCTTTCCTCATCTGTCCCAAAAGTTGGTGCTCTTAGTGAGAAGCTGTGTTATTTTTGCCTTAATTTGTTAAACGTAAGGCAAATTCACTTTGTATTAATGTTACAGCTTCAATAGATATTTGAGTGGCCCTTGGGGATAGTGAGGTCCACCCCCATTAGAATTTTACAATCTCCAAAAAAGAGTTACCACAGCCTATTTTCTGTCCTGTGATAAGCACAGTGGCACACACATTAGCCCTAAGCCCAGTGCTGGCACTAACCATCACAGGAATGATAGACTGGAAGTGCACACTAGAGAAGATAGACACGGCACATGTGTTGCAACCCTCAGGGAGGGAAATCACCACCAGCTTAAAAGCATTAAAGCCGCCACTGACAGGACACACACTCCAGTAGCTATGCATGTGTCTCTTGTTGGTTCCTAGATGTTTGGGACTTCCTCTCAGGTAGAGAATGTTGTCAACATTAATTTATTTGCAATTTCCCCACCTCATGGTTTTCTTCAAGTTGTCAGAAATCTGTCATGATTGCCAAAAATTCCAAATTATCTGTTTTTCTTTCAGAGTTCCTTTAGGTTCAGTATTTGTCAGCCCTATTTGGCCACTTTTAAAACCAATTTTAGGTTTTATTGACGCTTAAGCAAGTAATAGCGCTTGCTAAAACAAAGTTTTAATGACTGAAGATCTGCTGTAAAGAAACTTCCATTGTATTTCTGTTGAAACCCAGTAATTTAATGTTTTTACTCTGTTTAATAGCAACATAGTGAGTCCCCATCCCTGGAGGTATTTCAAAGACTTGTAGACATGATGCTTTAAGGATGTTATTTAGTGGTAGACTTGGTAATATTCAGTTAACACTTGGACTAGATGATCTTCAGGGTCTTTTCCAACCTAAATGATTCTATGATAATGCAGTCTTGTGATAAGAAAGGTATTTAATTTCAGACCACAATAGTAAGTAATAGTAAGCGCTACATGCATTTCTTTATGAAATAGTGTATTTTCCTATAAAAAAATACAGGATCAGAAATGTAGACAGATTCTGAGGCAGAAAGGTTCCTCAGAATTTACTGTTCAGGTCTGACTTGTTTTGTCTGCTGTATTTTCTCGCCCTCTAAATTCATTGCTTTCTTTCAGACTAATATCTATAGGCTATAAGAAGCCATTGGAAAGGGATGATCTGTTTGAACTGAATGAAAGTGATTCACCGTACAACGTTTGTCCTAAATTTGAGAAGCAATGGAGAAAAGAAATCCAGAACTCCACCACAGGATTAACGGTAGCTATAATTCTAGCAATAGGCAATACCCTTTTGTAAATTGAAGGAGTCTAGAGGCTGGAGAAGATTTCTAAACTCTTGTTGTT
>WEIS01029152.1:973-14760 GCA_013389965.1 Todus mexicanus | reverse complement strand
TTTTAAAGAACAACAACAAAAAATTGTTTGGATATTTAGCTGGTAATAAAAGTTACTCACAAAGTAACAGAGAGCAAACAGTGCTTTGAAGGAAAGAGAAGTCTGTTAAACAAAGAACCTTACCCTGCGGAAAGAATTCCTTTTCAACGCTAATGTTAGCGCTTCATTTTGTATAAGAAATCCCGGTGAATCATCCCTTAAGACTCTTCAGCTCCAGACAGGGCACTTCTCTTTATTCCTGTCTGCCTGTTGACATACTCTGCTGATCTTTCTTTCCAGGAAAGAAAGGAACTGTTACTCATGCGGTTTTTCGCTTTTCTTTATTAGATTGTTTATCACACTGTTACACAAACTGTTCTCAGACCCATTAGACCCCGTGCAGGCAAAACATCTAGATTTTAGTGTTTTACAACAGAACAGCAGCTTCAGGAAACTAAAGAACTCACAAGGAAACCACTCATAACAACTTTCACAACCTTCTATTTTAAAAGGTAAGAAAACAACATATAATACAGAAGCCACTTCCAAGAAACATATTTAATGTAGTGAGAGCCAACCTGTCATTCTCGACACGTTCCTGATTTTGGGCAAGTCAAATTAATAGCAACACTGAACAAGGAAGATGTGATGGCAGGAGGCAGTTGGTTTACTGAACCATATAACTGGGATTAGGAGCACAACAGTAAAAGTGGATAGTGTTCTGCAAAGAAACCATGGTGACGGAGAGTAATCCAGGACGTAAGACGTTTGGGATGTAAGAAGTTTAGAAACTGATGATCTAGGGACAGTATCATCAAAATGTAAATGATAACTTATGGACTAGTGCTAATCAAACCCAGAAGATTTTGCAAACAGTTAAATACGGGCTTAAACTTAAGTATCAGAACCATCCACTGAAGTGAACAGACACAAACACGGTACCTGAACACCTTGGAATTACAAATGTCTATTTTCGCAAGTTTCTGGAGGAACACCACCACTAGTACCTCTCCTTTAAAAAGGAGCAGACACACAGGGATGTCAGCTAATACACAACAGAGTAGCTCAGAGATCTGCTAGGTGATCATTATCAGAGGTTATATACCCATATGGGGCAGTGCTGTCTGAGCAAACACTCCTGGTCTCAAAATGTCCTTTGCAGCCAAGTTACTCCAGCAGAATTGGTGAGTACACGGTGGGTGCGTCTGCCCTAGTGGGATTTTATGTGTGAAGAGCTCTCCCAACCCTGAGCCGAGCTGCTGAGTACTGTCATTGCGCTGTATCCTCTTGTACTTCTTGCTATGAAGCCAGGTCAGCGCCACTGTGCCCGTAAGCATAGGCAAGCTACAGAAGTAGTGGAGGGGAACAGGAAAGCAGAAGTGTATCTCACCAGTCCAAAAGTAAGTTATTCCCCTTCATTACTGTCTATTGGAACAGATTCATAGAATCGTTCAGGTTACAAAAGACCTTAAGATCACTGAGTCCAACTGTAAACCAAACACTGCCAAGCCCACCACTAAACCATGTCCCTAAGGACCACATCCACTCTGTCTTTTAAATATGTCCAGGGTTGGTGACTCCAGTTCCCCGGGCGGCCTGTTCCAGTGCTTGACAAGCCTTTTGGGGAAGAAATATTTCCTAATATCCAATCTAAACCTCCCCTAGCACAACTTGAGGCCATTTCTTGTCCTATCACTTGTTACCCAGAAAAACAGATCACCCCCACCTCACTCCAACCTCCCTTTGAGTAGTTACAGAGAGTGAGAAGTTCTCCCCAGAGTCTCTTCTCCAGGCTAAACAACCACAGCCCCCTCAGCCACCACTCATGACTTGTGCTCTAGAGACCCTTTACAAGCTTCATCGCCCTTCTTTGGATGCACTTCAGCATCTCAAATAAATGGGAGCTGAGGGGCATTTCCATCCTAGGAATGTTCCTGGACTAGCAGCAGCAAAGCCACTTGCTGCATGGGGTATCTTGGCGTTAATGATGATTTGTGATGAAATTCAGGTCCAGCTTCTCAACGCTTCGTCCTGCTACACAGGGCAGATTTTTCCTATTTATTTTCTCACTCAGATTTCACCTGGAAAATGGTAACACTAAGGCAGCTCCTCAATCTCAGCCTGCTAAATCCCTGCCTCACGAGCATACCTACAAAGAACATTTCCTGATAAAGAAGCCTACAACTTTCCATTGCAACTGTTAATACTACAGCGCCCTGAAACGTGCTTTCCTGTGATGCTGCGCTCAACCGTTCCAGGTACATTAGTGAGATCAGGTCTGTGACACATCACAACCCCAAAAGCTTCCCACCTAAGACTAAGAATGGAAGAAGCAATCCATCACACGCGACGACACGTTCCCCAAAACACACATACACTTGAAACCTTAAAGTGGTGTCAGAATGTTTATTGAAGAGGGCAATCTAACTGGCTGAACCGACCTGGGTACCCGGTAACTTTTAACATAAGCAAACAGAGATACTGTAAACTCGCTGTGTATCGAAACTGTGTTTATACTGAAATTGGACTTGGACGACTGAAATAATTTAATAGAAAAAATAGAGCTTGGGTTCCCAGGAGCTCTGAATGACCTCAAGATCATTCTGAAAAAACCAGAAATATAGGGACATACCCGATGATGCAAACATAGTCACACAAATATTTTCAGAGCAGGCCAATAAAACACATTTAGTTGTCTATTTGTTATGATAGCTTTGCAAACAGACTTTTAAAACCACACTTTTCAGTTCCACCAAACGCTTTTTCCTCACTTGCGTTACCAGCACTATTGAGTCTTGTGCAATGTACCCGCTGCCTCACTGACTTCTTAAGTGAGTTTTGTTATTGCTGGATCTGTTCTTTTTAGCCATAAGCCAAAGATGATAACTATGACATGAAAAGATAATAAACTTTCTCAGTGGAAGTAGATTAGGTCAGAAAAAAAAAAAAAGAAACAGATGCAAGAAATTTCAGATTATTCTCAAGTGTGGTCGATATATTGAAAATATAATGTGATTTACATAGGAACTAAAACCGTTGGACACTAGAGTATATCCATGGAAAGTGAACACAAACCAGAGATGATGATTACGACAAGTTGTGAGCTCTGTTGCTCATGAATCTAGGAAATCATTATCAGGAATAATAAAACACCACGGGGACTCCAACGTAATGTTGCATAGTGATGATCAAACACTCATGGAAATAAGGAAACTGTTAAATCTCATAGTGATTTGTTTGGAAAAATAAAAAAAAAGAAGTAGAAGGGGAGTGGGAAGTAATTTTGTAACTTTGTCACTAAAAACAGCGAGATGAGTCTAACGAAGCTGCACTGAATGCGTGGCCATGACTGGAAGCTGAGCCTGAAAGTTTTGAAGCATGAAATGATGATGAACCTACACTCATACCTACATTCCCGACATCACTCACACAACTCCCATAGCTGCAGGAAAACACCACAGTCAGATCTAAGAGATTGTGCTTTTTACAGTAAGGTTCTCGTCCTGCAAAGCCTAATGAACATCCAGGATGAGGAAAGGCTGAGGGAGATGGGTCTCTTTAGCTTGGGAGGAGACTGAGGGGGGACCTCATTAATGTTTATAAATATGTAAAGGGCGAGTGTCAGGACGATGAAGCCAGACTCTTCTCGATGGCACCCAATGATAGGACATGGGGTAACGGGTGTAAGCTGGAACATGAACATATTAGAAAAAACTTTGTCCCAGCGAGGGTGGCAGAGGCTGGCCCAGGCTGCCCAGGGGGATTGTGGAGTCTCCTTCTCTGGAGACCTTTAAAATCCGCCTGGACGAGTTCCTGTGGGACTTGGTCTAAGTGATCCTGCTCCAAGGANTGTCAGGATGATGAAGCCAGACTCTTCTCGATGGCACCCAATGATAGGACATGGGGTAACGGGTGTAAGCTGGAACATGAACATATTAGAAAAAACTTTGTCCCAGCGAGGGTGGCAGAGGCTGGCCCAGGCTGCCCAGGGGGATTGTGGAGTCTCCTTCTCTGGAGACCTTTAAAATCCGCCTGGACGAGTTCCTGTGGGACTTGGTCTAAGTGACCCTGCTCCAAGGAGTGGATTGGGCTAGATGATCTTTCGAGGGCCCTTCCAACTCCGAACATTGTCATTCTCCATGGTACGGGGATGACCTGTGGCAAAAGCGGCCCGCAGGTTCCATGAAGCCTTCAGAGGAGGGGCCCCGATTTCAGTGCGGTGCAGGAGCACCCCTTGAATCCTGCTATAATGCGTGGAAACAACCGACCCCCAGAGAACATCTGCCAACCTCCTGAGTGAACAGCATCACAAAGAGGTGTTTCGGCAGAGCGCAGGCCATCAGGCCCCCCTGTGCCGCTGCTGCTGCTGTTGTACCCCATTTTGGGGGGTGAAACGCAGCATTTTGGCTCTTTTCGGAGGGTGGCGCAACCCCAGCCCCAAGCACAGAGGGAGCTGCCCCGGGGCCGCACCGCCCTCTGCCCTGCTCGGCCCGGCCGGCAGCGGCTGCGCAGCCTCTCGCCTTCCTCCTCCTCCTCCTCCTCCTCCTCCTCCCCGTCCTGGCGGCGCTGCCCCCGGCAGGCATGGAGGCCATCGAGGAGCTGGAGCTCAAGCCCTGCACCTCCTCCCTCTACCTGCGGCCTTTCCGTCTCTCCTACCGGCAGGTGAGTGCCGACGGCGCCGCCCTCCCAGCCCCTTTCCTTCCCCTCCCCTTCCCTCCCCTCACAGTGAGGCTGCCCCGTTCCGTGCCCCCGCCCCTTCCCCTCCGCCGCGGCCGGGGGCGGGAGGCCACAGGGGAAGGGACCCTCCGGGGCCCTAGAACCCCCCCGCGGCCTCCGCCATTTTGGGGCAGCGGCGCCGGGGGTGGGACGGAGGGAGCGCTGCAGCCTCATGGCGCCGCCCGCCCGGGACCGGCCCTCCGGGCTCTGAGCTGCCCCTGCCCGCCCGGGACCGGCCCTCCGGGCTCTGAGCTGCCCCTGCCCGCCCGGGACCGGCCCTCAGGGCTCCAGGCTGGCAGGGGAGGCAGCCCCAGATCCCCTCCGCCTGTGGAGGGCACCGCCTCGGAATGTGCCACCAACTCCAGCTCCAAGATGGGTGCTCTGTGCCTGCCCCTGCGTGCCCGGTGCCTCCCCCGGGGTCTGGGGCTGTCCGCTTAAGCACGGTGTCACAGAATGTTCGGGCTTGGAAGGGCCCTCGAAAGCTCATCTAGTCCAATCCCACTGCCAGAGCAGGATCACTTAGACCAAGTCCCACAGGAACTCGTCCAGGCGGGTGTTAAAGGTCTCCAGAGAAGGAGACGCCGCAACCTCCCTGGGCAGCCTGTGCCAGGCTCTGCCACCCTCACTGGAAAGATCTTCCTAATATTAAAGTGGAACCTCCTGCATTGTAGTTTACACCCGTTACCCCTTGTCCTGTCATTGCGTGCTATCGAGAAGAGTCTCGCTCCATCCTCGCGACACTCGCCCTTTACAGTCATTTCCATATTACAGTACCAGGCTACTGTAGCAGCACTTTTGGAAAGAATTTCAGGTTAGATGCAAGGAAATGCTGGCATCACCTATGAGTGGGGCACCTGTTCCTTTGGGCTTTTGGTGCCGGCAGCTTGTAGGTGCAGCCCTGGCCAGCCCTCAGCGCCGCAGGACAAGTTTTGGGGCTGCTCTGCCAGGCGGCCTCAGCCCTGGCACTGGGAAGCAGGGAACAAAATTCCCTATCATGTTCTTATCAACGTGAGTCACGCTTCACAGAATCTGTGAGAAACGGTGCCTCCGACAGCGGCAGGAATGCAAGGCGTGAAAGTTGCTTCTCACAGCATGGCAGTCGCATCTTGCAGAGTGAAAGTCACTTCTCGCAGCATTAAGTGCTCCATGTTCCATTTCCACACTAAACCAGTTGTTTCTGTAGCTGGCGATGCAGCGCTGGCCGCTCCAGGGCGAGCTTTCACCCAGGTAGAGGAGTGGAAGTGGAAACGCAGAAGAATTTGGGACAGCTGGAGAAATGCACGCCGCAGACTGCATCTTACCTTATTCCTTCCTTGTATTGTTTCTAAACACGCCAGTTGAAAAGGCGAAAGAGGGAATATGTGAATATATGCTTTCAAATGTCTAAAGGGTGGGTGTCGGGAAGATGGGGACAGATTCTTCTCGTTGGTGTGTAGTGACAGGACAAGGGTCAGTGGTCACAAACGAGAAAACAGGAGGTTCAACCTAAACATGAGGAAATACTTATTTTCTGTGATAACCCTGGAACGGGCTGTCCAGAGAATTGGTGGAATGTCCATCTCTGGAGATTTTCAAAACCTGCCTGGGCATGTTCCTGTGTGATCTACTCCAGGTGATCCTGCTCTGGGCAGGGGGGTTGAGCTCGATCTTTAGAGGTCCCTTCCAACCTGTAGCATTCAGTGATGCTGTGATATGTGGAGGAGTTGTGTTTAAGTGCAACAGTGAGATGAGATACAGAAAAGGATAAACCAGGGTTCAGATAGCTTGCATCAAAGCAGATGAACAGATGTTTTTACCTTTTTTAATACATTTTGTACATGGTTTTCCTAAAGAAAGCTCTCTTCTCATTGGTTGGGATAAGTAAAACATTTTGATTTGTGAACAGCTGAAAGCTTCACACGGAATCAATTATTTCTTTTTAGGTATCAGAAAAAAACCTGACGAGCATACTTTCACGCTCTGAATTTTTGCTGGCTTAGTTTGTAAGTGACAAGCCTCACTTAATTTCATTTTAATTTCTGAGTCATGCTCTTATTTACATGAAAAATTTGATTTAATTAAAAAGTCCAAAACAGCATTACAAAATTACTTTTAATTGAATACAAGCGCCTTAAATGTGATGAGTATGGGAAAGAAGAAATAAGGATGTGTTTGGTCACGTGCAGTGACTGACTTCCACCAGGAGACCTTGACTTGCCCTTTCTGCTCATCTTGCCTTGCACAAGTGTTTGTGCAGCAACGTAGTGAGCTTGACCAGGGATCTGGTCCAGGTCAAACCTTATCTGGCCAAAAAAAGAAGTTAGTTTTAACCTAAACGAGGTCTCTGATTCAATGCAAATGGTTATGCTGGTGAAGGGGGGGTGGTGGTAATGTGGTTAGGGATGAGTGTTTGGGGGCTGGTTGAGGGCAGAGATTGTTCCTTGGCCACAGCACTGTCTTAAAATTAATGTGAAAATGTAGTTTATAAGACGTCTGCACAGAAGCTGGCGTGTGTCCAGCCTACCCAGAGCATAAGCTCAACGAGTGCACAACTGTCTGCGCCTGACCTGAGAGACAGCCTCTGCATTTGTTAAAAGCTCATTTTGCATTTGAAAACTGTCTTGCTAACCAGAGGAAATGCTAAGTATTTTTAGTTATTTGACTAATTGTTTCAAAGACATTTAGGCCTGCTGAAAACTTCATTACCTAAACCTAAGGCAGTTAGGCCTCATCTGCTTCAGGATTTCTGAAAGTTCCACAGTTTGTCTAAAACTGAAAATGGTTTTTGAGATCTAGCCCATTCTCTTAATGTTTTTTTACTATGTCTTCCTCTTGTCCAACTTTTTTTAATTATTATTATTGTTACTCACTAGCTGGAAAAAGCAAAGAAACTTTTCTCGGTTCCTTATTGGTGCTGTGTTAAAGTGAAATTAATTTTCCTCTTCCATGAATTCCCTGCCCCTGCCTCCTGAACTTAACCCAAATCCAATAAAAAAAAGTCTTTCTGAGTAACAGAATCATCTAAATGAGGAAAGTTTAAATAGTGGCATTTGTTGCACTGTGAAAACTGAGACTAGTTTGGGTACTTATGTGACATCATGCTGTAATTGGAAGGCTTGGGGCAGTCTTACAGGTACCTTTTGTGAGGCTGTAACGTGTCCCCTATAATTTATTTCAGTCTGGAGAAGATTCATCGGTACATATTGTCATGTTTATGTAATATTGGTGAAGGATAATTTGGGCCTTGAACCCTGAGATTCTGAAATCTATTTGCAAACAGATACATTCCTGAAATAGGCACTGATATTTCAGCATAGCTCCTCTGTCCAAGGATGTATACGGAATGGGAGTTTTTTATTTTAGTAGTTTGGGGTTTTATAACTAATGCTTGTGTGTACAGGCAGGAAATCGAGAGAATTTTTACATGTAGCATGTTTTTAAGATTATTGCTAAGCATTTGTGAGCACTGAAGTTACAGCATTGATTCCTAGACATTTCATCATGAACAAATTAAAGCATTAATTCTAGGACGTTTCATCTAAAAATCAGGCTACTCGTGTGGAGGTAATTTTGATTCCATCACTATAGCTAAAACAGTTAAGTCTGTTAAATTTAACACTCAGCAGTTAAACATAACTTTAGATACAGGTGATTTATATCGCTGTTTACCCTGCTGGTCTGATTTTATCCATCCAACCCACACCCCACTGAGCTGTAAACCACTATTGTTCTAGCAGGTTTACAGACCACCAGAAATCTACAAGATATCAGAAAGGGATCCATTCAGGGGGTGAAATTAAACAAAATGCTGAGTAAATACTGTTGTAAGCTCACACAAGTTACGTATGTGAAGAAGATTGTGGTCACACCTGATCACGAGTGGAGCCAAAGACACGAATGATCTCCTACCTGTTTGTCAGAGGCACTTAACACATGGAAAATAGTATGCTCAAAGATTGGGTTAGTGTTCTGGCCAGCTGAGAATTTTCCTTGGGTATCTGGATGTTCAGATGGGGAGTTGCAGCCACACAGAGTTGTGCTTACGTAGAATCAAGTCATAGAAGCATAGAATTGTCAGGGTTGGAAAGGATCACGAAGATCATCTAGTTCCAACCCCCCTGCCATGGGCAGAGACACCTCCCACTAGAGCAGGTTACCAGAGCGCCATCCAGCCTGGCCTTAAAGGTTTCCAGGGATGGGGCTTCTACCACCTCCCTGGGCAGCCTGTGCCAGTGTCTCACCACCCTCATGGGGAAGAACTTCTTCCTAACGTCCAACCTGAATCTACCCAGCTCTAGTTTTGCTCCATTCCCTCTAGTCCTACCACTACCAAATATCCTGAAAAGTCCCTTCCTGGCTTTCTTGTAGCCCCCTTAAGATACTGGAAGGCCACAACAAGGTCTTCTCAGAGACTGCTCTTTTCCAGGCTGAATAACCCCAACTCTGTCAGTCTCTCTTCATAGGAGAGGTGCTCCAGCCCTCTGATCATCCTTGTGACCCTTCTTTGGACACACTCGAGCACGTCCAGATCTTTCTTGTAACAGGGGCTCCAAAACTGGACACAGTGCTCCAGGTGGGATCTTAACTCTGGGTGGGGTCTCAGTCACTAGCGTGTTAGAGAAAACTCCAGCAGTTTCTAGGTTTGTGCTCCATTCTTAAATTTCCCTGTGTTGTAAGAGCCGGAGTCATCCTTTGAATTGAACTTGTTATATAGAAATAACTGTTCCAGAAGTCCACAAGAAAAAAATGTAGGTTTCTGACTATTTAGCTGCAGTGAGGATTGTCCTAAGTCAAAGGAGTTCCTGAAGTTCCAGCAATTTATGCCTACGGTGGATCTGTTCTTCCAATAGAGAGTCATGAGATCTTTTCATATGAGGTCTTTCATCTTCCTTTTCCTCAGCCGACTCATATTTTAAACAAAAGTGTTGAGTTCTGAATGTTTTCTGTAGAGCATAGAGGTATGTGTCCACCCTTCTGAAAGAATTGTAGGTTTTGAAGCATGCTGGTTGAAGCAACGAGCAGCTTGGAGTTAGTAATCCAAGCTATGGGGAATAGCCTGGCTCTCCAGAGAGATCACTGTACCAACCACTTTTAAAATAATTTCTGTCTTTGTATAGTGCAAAGGTAGGAATGGAAGTGCAGTAAAGGGGTCATTCAGCAAACTGTAGGCAGATTTCATAAGGGCCAATGTGTAGTGAAGGGTAAGGTAGAGTTTAAAACTATATCCTTCAAAATAGGCATCTAACAGCTTCTCAAAATGGACCTCATTTTCTGCTTGGGATTTTCATCTGTCAAACCTTTCCCCGAGATGGGGTCCTCCATCAAGTAAGCTGTGTTATTTGAAGGGGGGTGGCTTGAGGGTGAAAGGTGGACGAGGTCTCCCAAGACCTGATGAATATCCTCTTCATTTTGTCAGTAGGAACCCTGCTTACGTATTTTTGTTCTGTTTGACACTGAAAGAAGAGAAACCATTTCTCTCACATACAGGGCAGCATCTGGCTAGTTTTAATGCGTACTTGCCCCCAAAGTGCAGATTGATTTGTTGTCTAAAGTGGGTTGTGTTGTCTGTTGTTTTTTTCTAAAAACATATATCACCTCCTGAAGAATTGGCCTCTTTACCGGGAACTCCATGGTAAATCTCTTTTCACTTTTTCCTATTGAAGTTTTTCAGCTTTTCATAAATAATTTATTCAAGAGACCAGAGGGATGGCTAATGAGAGATTAACTCAATGCCCAAGGGCTAGGGCATTTCCCTGGGATGTGGTGGAGTCAGACTGCAAGATCTTGCTTCAATTAATATTGCTTCCCACATCACAGGAGAGTGTGCTCACTGCTGGGAAACACATTTGTGTGTAAATCTTCAGCTCTTTTGTGTGTGCCAGCCAGCGCTCGCTGATGTATTACACAGACACAAAAAAATCTCCCTGAATTTACGAATTCTGCCGAGACGAAGCCATGAAGTAGACTCCAAGTAGTAGCACTGAGCAGAGTTGTTAGGATTTTGGGCAGCATCAAGTATCCAAATGGGAATTTGGGTTCAGCATAGTCGTCTTAATCGGCACCTGAGCGTGGATTTCAGTTGTTCCACGTGTTGGATTTGGACCCTAACACAGGGTTTTGACAGACAGAGCTCTGGTGAATAATGTTGTAGTTTAAGAAGTTCCTGTGTGCAATTGTTTGTCCCCATGTTAGCTGTTGCTACCTTCTGAGAATCAGCAGAAGGGGAAGCAGTTTTGCTCCAGCTCTTACCCTGCTGTTCCAGTTCAGACCCACCTCCATCCACTCGTTAAGCAAAATAACTGAGTTTTGCACAGAACCGAGTGTATTGCCTTTGCGTTTTCTTGTTGGTGATCTGTCTGCTGGGGAGAGTATCCTTCAAGGGGAGGCAGAGCATCACCTGGGGGGAAACATGGAGCTGGAGGAATAATATCCTGAGCTGTTACAGAAACTTCTGCCCGGAGCTCACGTATCAAAGCCTTTGTGGATCCAGCCTAGACTCCTAGAGCTTTGTTTGTGAAGGTTGTTCTGGCAAGGGAGCTCTCGCCACTGTTTCCTCGCATTGTATAAACACATATGTGCGTTCTGCCCGGGAACTTTTAGAAGTTTGCTGCTAGACCAATATCAACTGTCAGTAATTTTCCCAGTATGTATGTGTACGAGTTTGTATTTTGAATCTGTGGAATGGCGAATGGGCGTCTCTTTCAATGATGTGGGATAAACCTCCAAAACTCTGCGCGTATCGACTGAACCATACGGTCCGTAGTGGTAAACTGGAACTATCTGCTCTTTTGTGACCTTCACATTCCTTCTGCACTTCAGAGCAGTCCAGTGCCTGAGCGTCGCGTTTCCTTTATGGATTTATTATTTAGAATAATTCGTTTTGAAGTTAAACATGAAAAATGCTCCCTTCAGCCTCATATTAATGCATGATGTTTTCATTCAGTGTTAAGGGAATTGAATTATAATATCTTTGAGTTTTACAGTCCTTCTAAGGCAATTTTCAAGACTATTGTAGATCTTAGCACATCACAAACTTTATAATGGGTACGAAATGTACTTCAGAAGTAGTGCGCAATTCATCAGTGAAAAGGAATTTTTTATTTCTACTGTTAGTTTTGCTACCACGTTCTTTTGTGGCCCTGAGCAACCGCTCTGTTTCTGAACCTTACAATTTAACTGTCTTGGAGATGTCACGAAGATTAAAATATGTATACATGCGGAAAGAAGTGAGGCCTGTATCATTAATGTCATGAAAAATTTGAAGATGAAAAAAGCAAAGCCGTGCAGTGTTACAATAATATTAACAACCTGATTTTCCATTCAGAATGGTTTTTTATATGGTAATAGCAACATGAATGTGCCCAACTGCCTGAAATACTCTCTGGAACTTCTGTCTGCTTTTTTATAAACATAAAACATTCTTTTCTGTTTTGACAGTTAAAAATGATGCTGTTGAGGGAGTAAACAGATTTTTAAGTTACCTGTTCAAACAAGTAAGTCTTCTGTTGAATCTTCAAAAGGCTCCAGCAGTACGAAATATGCTACCGAGTAACACATTTATTTGCAGTTCATTTTTTCAAAGCAGTAGAGCAATAAAAGGAGGTGCCATTTTCTTTTGCTGCAAAATTTGTCTCATTTTCTTCAGCTTGTCAAGTCTGTTATGTCAGTGTATAGTATTAATCTTAAATGCAAACATACCGCTTCTAACTCAGGAAGTCCCCGAGCTGCAAATTGTAGGAGGCTCGAGTGTATTTCAACAATATGCTCTTTCTTAGGCGGCTGGGTTTCTGTCAGAGGTGGGATCCTGGATGAGACAGATTTTTGATCTGACTGATCTGACTGCTGCTGTGTTAACCAGGAATTATGGTTGAAGTACAGTATAATTCTTTTATCTAGACAAAAGAAAAGAAACGTGAAGTTTTCGAAATGACAGCGTTAGGGAGTTTTAAATACCGAGGGAACGTAATTTCCTTTGAGAGAAACGGTGTTCTTTGCAATTAGAGCACAGGTTTAAGAAAAGAAATTAAGGAATCTGGGTGTATCTGCTTCTGGCTCTGCACCTTGAATTCAACTCTGGAAATTTGTATAAGTTATTTCTGTACGAGACATTTATGAATTATTAAAGGGGGAAATGAGAAGAATTAGTTAATAAGAGTAGTAGTTGAAAAGAGCACTAGTACTTGTTTTTGTTTCAGTGAATATTACTGTGCATTAGTCTTAATTTTGTTATCCAGCATGCTTTGACAAGTGAATGCAGGGTTCTTTGAAGTAAATACATGAAAAGTAGTTGGCAGTGACAAAACATTGTATTTTTAGGTCAGCCATATTGTGATTTAACAAACTTATGACAGCAAATGTCACATATTCTATGATTCTGTGATATTGGAAAGAACAAGGCTCTGCTGAATATCTTTTGTAGCATCCTTACACAGGGCTGAAATGTGTCTACACTTGCATAAATGAACATTAAAATCTGATTTAATATCTGGACAACTTAGGTTACTGTCCAATAGCTCTGAGGTTAAGACTGAGTATTAGTAGGAGGTACATAAGTTGTATTTAGCTTAAACCAGTATTTTTCAAGTTCTGATCCATGGCTCATTGAGGGCTATTGGAGAACTTCTAAGTCATCCATGTGAGTCAACTGAGCAAAGCAGATCTATCACCAGCACATTTTAATGTGCTCCCAAGGTCTGCAGCTTCGCTGGAAGATGTTTCCAGGTCTGCAGATGAAGGGGCTGAAAATCACTGGCTTTGACAGTACCACTCCGGTAGCCTCATCTGNTGACAGTACCACTCCGGTAGCCTTATCTGCAAGGGCTTGTCTACACAGGACTTTCCCGATTAACTCCATGTCTAATTCTACAACAAAGAGTCTGGTTCTGTTTACGTTAAACCAGTTTCAAAGTACGATTGCACTTTGAATTCGTACCCTACCTTAATCCATGTTAACTTTCCAGCGCATGCCCTAAGGGAGCAGTAAACTAAACGGAATGACTGTGTCCACACAGGGGTTTAATGGAGTTTAACTAGCAGGATTCAGGTTCATCAAGGTACTCATTTCAGATTCGTTCTCTTGATGTCCTGGTGTAGGCAAGTCCTAAGAGTAAAAG
>WEIS01029149.1:0-11672 GCA_013389965.1 Todus mexicanus | reverse complement strand
AAATGATTTTATGATTCTCTGAAATCATCAAATCTGTTCAAAACTGAGTTTTTTCTAGTTAGTCCTAGAAGTTCCTAAATTCAGTCCTTTGAGTGAGGAGAAAAATAATATCAGGAGTTCTCACTTTTGAGAAGGGTTGTAATCACATTGTCCTATTTTTATATGATAGGTGAATGTCACCTGCTTGTCGCAGAGTAACAGAATCACAAAGTTATTAAGGCTGGAAAAGACCTCTGAGATCATTGAGTCCAGCCTATGACCTACCACCACCACATCAACTAGACCATGCTACTAAGTGCAGCATCCAGTCTTTTCTTGAACACCTCCAGGGACGGTGACTCCACCACCTCCCTGGGCAGCCCAGCCCAGGGTTTTATCCCCCTTTCTGTGAGGAAGTGCTTCCTAACATCGAGATTACAGCCTGGGAACAGACCTAAAATGGGGACATTATAACACCCACTGGGCAGGCTTCTAAGTCCCTTGGTGACCCAGGCTTTGGTAAGCATCAGTGGGATGATAGTGAAATGCCATGAGTGTCTGAAAATGAATCTGTGAGATTTCTGACACAACAAGCAATTTGATTTTAGGTAAGTTTTGAAATCCCTTATGGGAAGCAGCAGCAGCTAATCCTACAAAGAAAATAATAGAATCACAGAATGGTAGGGATTGGAAGGGACCTCTGGAGATCATCGAGTCCAACCTCCCTGACAAAGCAGGATCAGCTAGGACAGGTTGAGCAGTAACATGTCCAGATGGGTTTGAAAGTCTCCAGAGAAGGAGACTCCACCAGCTCTCTGGGCAGTTTTTTCCAGGTTCTGTCACCCTCACAGCAAAGAAGTTTCTCCTCTTGTTCAGGTGGAACTTCCTGGGTTCCAGTTTGTGTCTGTTGCCCCTCGCCCAGTCACTGGGCACCATTGACAAGAGACTGACCCCTTCTACTTGACACCCACCCTTCAGATATTTGTAAACATTGATAAGATTAAAAGAAGCTAATACAAGAGAAATCCCTTGGTCTGCAAATATATGATAGTTTTTGCTACAGTCCTCCAGTTTTCTCACCTCTGTTCCTTGTGCTGGCAGGGAAGTTTTCTAGAGACTTTGTCAAAGTTTCTTGAGGTGAAAATGATCAATCCTCATTTTACTGTAGAGGTGGGTGACTTACACCCAATGCAGTTTTTACATCAGCTTGTGCTGCATGTGCCTCCTCTATACTTCAAGCCATGAAACATCTGACATCAACACTCACTGGGTGAACATTTTAGAGGAAAAACACTGAAAACGGCATGGCGCTGATCTACTAAATATACAAAATATCTGCTACAGAACCTCATAGGCTACTACTAATGGTTGGACTCAATGATTCCAAGGGTCTTTTCCAACCTCAAAGATTCTATGATTCTATGATACTACCCTACCACTGTTCACACCAACAGCTTGATTTTAAGTTACAGTGTCTCTATTTCTGTCTCTTCAGGTGAAAGAAGCTGTGCTTTATGAGGATGGCAGCAATTTTCTTTCGTTCTTTATTTTTAATGTGCCTCCACTTTAGTGACTGCTTAGAAACCGATGGTAGAATTATGGAATCAGAGGAAATAGTGATGGAGGGGACTTACTAGAATTACTCGCCTCTTCTAGCAACGGAGGTTCATTCCACAAATCGGTGTTTTCAACCACCTGTGATTTGCGATTCTCGTAAATTTTCCAGCAGAGACCCTGCAGTTTATTGTGAATTCAAGCAGACCGACAATAAATTTGCTTTTNGCACGGTGCTGGAAGACCACACCTTCCATGAAGCTCATACCAAACACATCGTTTGGATTGATGGGCTGAGGCCAATCAGGCTTTAACAAAGCCAAGCGCCAAGTCCTACATTTGGGCCACAACCACCTCAGGCAATACTCTAGGCTTGGGGAAATGTGGCTGGAAAGCTGTCTGGCAGAAAGGGACCTGGGGGTGTTGATCGACAGCTGGTTGAACATGAGCCAGCCTGTGCCTGGGTGGCCAAGAAGGCCAATGGCATCCTGGCCTGTGTCAGGAATAGTGTGGCCAGTAGGACTAGAGAAGTAATTGTGCCCCTGCACTCAGCACTGGTGAGGCTACAGCTTGAGCACTGAGTTCAGTTTTGGGCACTGCAGGATAAGAAAGAACTTGAGGTGCTGGTGAGGGGTCTGGAGAACATGTCTTGTGAGGAGTGGCTTAAGAAAGTGGGATTGCTTAGTCTGGAGAAGAGGAGGCTGAGTGGAGACCTTCTTGCTCTCTAAAAAACTACATGAAAGGAGGTTGTAGAGAGATGGATGTTGGTTTCTTCTCACAAGTCACAACTGGCAGGACAAGACGAAATGGTTTCAGGTTGCTCCAGGGGAAGTCTAGGTTGGGCACTAGGAAAAAATCCTCTGCCAAAAGGATTATCAAAGGCTGGAACAGGCTACCCAGGGAAGTGGTTGAATCACCATCCTTGGATGTACTTAAAAAAAAGTACTTAAAAGCCATCTAGATGTGGTGCTCAATCATATGGTGTAGTAGTGGCCCTGGTAGAGTTAGATAATGGTTGGACTTGGTGATCTTAAAGGTCTTCTCCAATCATAGCGTTTCTGTGATTCATGGCAGCTGCGCCAGTCCCTCTTGTTATCTCTTCCCCCGGTCCTAGGTAGGAAATGCTAACAGAATAATAATGCATCAAGCTTTCGTTTTGATTTCATTTGCAGAGATGTCACTCGTGAGACAGCTTTCATGATTTTTAAAGCTTCTTCACCCTGACAATACCAATTTGCCAAAAAGGGAAATAAAATCGAAGCATGGTACGCTCGGAGTTTTGAGATGTGTGCTCTTTTTTCCTTTGTGTAGGAATCACAACTGTGCTGACTATGACAACAATCAACACTCATCTGCGAGAGACCTTGCCTAAAATTCCGTATGTTAAAGCCATTGACATGTATCTTATGGGCTGCTTTGTATTTGTCTTCTTGGCCTTACTTGAATACGCCTTTGTCAACTACATTTTCTTCGGAAAAGGCCCTCAAAGGCAGAAGAAACTTGCAGAGAAAACAGCGAAGTCAAACAACGACCGCTCAAAGTTTGAAGCCAACAGGGTAGGATTCTTTAATCTATATATAGTCTCTCTTTTATTACAGGAAAATAGTAGTATAAGCTTGCATAAAAACGTCACCGACCTCATCTTCTTTTTGTGGGCAAACATTTGGCATTTTTATATTCGGGAATCTACGTAGAGGAATATATTTAGGCAAACAAAAGTCAAAGTGAGTATGATCTGTGCGACAGATAACTGTAAGAAGAAGAAAAAAAATGGGAGCACAGCTGGCTTGGAAATACAGGCTGAGCTCTATAAAGGCATTTTTTGTTTAAATCAAATTTATTTTAATGGTGATTTTGTTTAGGTACCTAGATAAGGGAATCCAGGATCTGAGCCTACTTCTCACTTCAGGTAGAGCAGACCTATTTAGAATGGGAGAGAACAGTAAAAGAATTTGTTCTGCCACGCTAATTAACTGGCCAGCATTGCTGAGCCAATTTGTATGGCTTCGTTATCTGCTGCTTTGTGAGACCAGCAGAAAATTGTGATTGCTAGAGAAACTTTCAGATTGATTTCTGAAGCACAGTATTGTCATGGTCCGTGATCACGCTCAAACCTATCTCTTTGCCTGAAGTATTACTTCCTCCAATTATACCCTTTTTTATCCTCTTGGGAAGGAAAATTCAAGGTATTCAACACTGTATGATGCTAGCAACCATGTTAGCTTGAGCAGAACATCTCTTTTTTTTGCTAACTTGCTCCAGGGAGCTGTTTTCATTGTTTTGTTAAGCCTGTTTTTTCTATCAGCTATAAATTAGAAGAGTTCCCAGTGACAAAACTACTCCCTGTTTATTAAATACCAGTATCATCAAAGTCATTTCAAGCTGTAGTTTCGATCCTAATGATTCTATTAGTAAATGTAATGCAGAATAATACCTAATTATCGGCGCTCATATCTGTGAAGTCATTTTTGCACCAATACATTAATTTTTGTCCACTCTGTTAGGAAACCAAAGTCTCATGGCAGTTACCAGCGCTGCTTAGGACTAAAGTAGCACTGAAAATAAATTCCATTTCCTAGAAAAATAAACAGTAATAATAATAATAATAATAAAAAACAGATGGAAAAGGGTATCGCAATTGAAAGCAGTGGAGAAAAATCATGCTGTAAGCAGGTAATGCAGCTGAATGCATTAAGGTCCAGTTCTCCCAATGGAAACCATCTAGTGTAGCTCATCCACTTAAGTGATTTACATAATTCAGTACAAGTCTTCTTAATGGGCCAAATAGTGCCTGGTCATTCTTATGTCTTGAGATCAGTTGATCTATATTGTCCAAAGAAGTGTAAGCACCTTAACTAAGCATAAGCACCTTAAATTGGGGGTGTCAGTCAATGGAAAACTGAACTTAAGCTGTCAGTGTTCACTTGCAGCCCAGAACGCCCCAGCTGCATCCTGGGCTGCATCAAAAGCATGACCAGCAGGTAGAGGGAGATGATTCTGCCCCTCTGTTCTGCTCTTGTGAGACCCCACCTGGAGCACTGTGGACAATTCTGGAGCCTCCAACACAAGAAAGACATTGAACGGTTGGAACGGGTCCAGAGGAGGCCACGAGGATGATCGGAGGCCTGGAGCAGCTCTCCTATAAAGACAGGCTGAGGGAGCTGGGGTTGTTCAGCCTGGAGAAAAGAAGGCTCCAGGGAGACCTTACAGTGACCTTCCAGTACCTGAAGGGGGCTACGAGAAAGCTGGGGAGGGGCTTATTACAAGAGCTTTTAGCAATAGGACAAGGGGCAATGGTTTGAAACTAGAGCAAAGTAGATCTTGATTGGACATTAGGAAGAAGTTCTTGACTCTGAGGGTGGTGGAACCCTGGCACAGGTTGCCCAGGGAGATGGTGGAGGCCCCATCCCTGGAGACATTCCAGGTCAGGCTTGATGGGACTCTGAGCAACCTGCTCGAGTTGAGGATGTCCCTGCTCCCTGCAGGACTGGATGAGCTTTAAAGGCCCCTTCCAACCTGTGGCATTCCACGATTCTATGATTCTGTGAACCCAGCAGCCCCCTGCGCAGTTTTTCACCACTATTTGAGGACCATCAAAATGTATGCTGTGCTGGGAAGAAGATTGAAAAGGGTACAAATATAAAACGGGAAGAAGGCTTCTTTTTAGCTGTTTCTAAGACGACCATTTGGGGTTGATTTTGTTGCTGTTTTGTCTTAGTACTTGAACTCGCTTGTATACTAACTGCATGCACGAGCTCCCTACCATTGATTTACAGTGCTGGCTCAGGGCACTAGGGAAAAAAAAAAACCCAAACAAACCGGAACAAAACAACACCAAAAAATAAGCATTAGTCCATTTATTGTCCACATCAGATGTTGTACTTGTGGGTGTTGTGACAGAAAAAGCCTGTGCTGTATCAGATCCAGCTGGAGTCAGGAGGGGCTGTGGAAAACACTGGTTTGTGTTGGGAGGTAGCACCAGCAGAGCAGAGGCAGCAGAACATATTGCCTGGTGTTCAGGCCCTGAATTTGAGTGTTGGTTCTTATGGTACCTAAGACTGGGAGCACTGCTGAGACAGAGTCTCTCTCTCAGGGAAGGGGAACAAGAGAAGAAGGGCAACAAAGCTGGTGAGGGGTCTGGAGAACATTTTATGAGGAAAGTCTGAGGGAACTGGGGTTGTATAGCCTGGAGAAAAGGAGGCTGAGAGGCGATCTTATTGCTCTGTACAACTGCCTGAAAGGAGGTTGGAGTGAGGCCCCTGTTGGTCTCTTCTCCCTGGTAACTAACAACAGGACAAGAGAAAATGGCCTCAAGTTGCACCACAGGAGTTTTCAATTGGATATTAGCAAAAATTTCTATACTGCAAGAGTAGTGAAGCCTTCGAACAGGCTGCCCAGGGAGGTGATGGAGTCAGCATCCCTGGAGATGTTGAAAAATCGAGTAGATGTGATACTTCAGGGTATGGTATATTGGTAGTGGAGGTGTAGGGTTGAAGGTTGGACTTGATGGTCTTAGAAGCCTTTTCCAACCTTAGCAATTCTATGATTCTAAGAATGAAGGAAAATACCACATTATTTTCACTCTGGAGAACTGTAGCCCATGCAAACCAGTAGAACCAGGATGGAAATGAGTACTGAAGTTCATTTTTTATGTGTTGGATGACTCAAGTGTGGAGTGCAAGCTAGCAGGCTTGGTTATAAACACCCCTCTTCTGGTAGCAAAAGAGCTTTTCATGCTTTCCTAGTTTATTTGATTGTAGAGCAGGAGAATTTTAATAACAAAAACGTTCTAGGCCACAAAATCCGCAGACGTGGCTATATTTGTGTTTTATTTGATAATTGCTTAGCACAGCAGCCGCTGTTCATGCTCGGTAACTCCACTTCCTAATGCACCCATTTGCATTGTTCTGCGATGGAAGTTACTGGTCTGAAAAGCCAGAACTGGCACGGCCATCTCCACGTTGATGTGGCTGCAATTGAAGTGCTTCTCCAGAGTCAAGCTTTTAAGCACTTCTTTCTGAGTTATTCCTGATCCTCTGCCACTGGGGCTTGCTGTTTTGAGGAGGGCTCCACCAGCTGCTGCTGCCGAGCTGCCCGTTGGCTTCTCTGCTCCCGTTTCAGCTTTCTCTCCAGCTCTGCCTGGGTTTCAAAGCCAACCAGCCAAATGGCTCCAGGCGTAAGGGAATGAAGAGCCCTCGCAATATGCAAACAACGCAGTCAGTGTCCTCACCTTGCAGAGGTGAGAAAGAAAAGCAGTGGGGAGAGGAAAACTCTGCCCTGTGTTCTCTGCACTGCTGGAGGTGGCACCATGACTGAGGCGCATCTGACTAAACTGAATCTCTGGAAGTGGTTTCAGAAGCTTCAGAGCCCGTGATGAGATGAAGCCTGAGTGAGCCTTTACCAAGTGACTCATCTGTGGATCAGCAGCTGACTACAAAGAAGATTTCACACTTGGCCATCTCTTCTTCTGACTGCTTTTGCATCATCATTTATTTCAGACAATGCGCTGTAAATAGTACTCCTCGCTGAACGTTTCCAGCCTATCCCAGTAAATCATAGATACTGGAGACAAACATAGGATGCTCCTTTCTTGTGTACAACCAATTTTCATACTCCTACCAGTTGGGGATTGAAAACTTTTGAAAACCTTGCTGCTCTGCTTTGTATATGAGGACAAGCTCTAGGGTAAAGGAATAACTGAGTCTTGATTTCTCATAAGATATTCCTTCTGTTGGAGGTATCGGTGCCTAAATTAAGGTCCTGACTTTGCAAAAAAAAAAAAACCTGTCAGAAAAGAATAGGGGACCTGTAAAAATATTTTCCCTTGAAAATTATTTACGGATCAATTCTGTTTCTCCCATTTGCGTCGGCAGATTCGAGTTTCACTTGTAACTCTCTGTGCACTTTCAGTTGTGCTACACAAATTGTTGCTTTTAAATAAAGCTCAGATACAGCCTAATTTAGAACTAAAGCAGCATGAGAGAGCTCTCAGGCAATCCTGTTCTCACTTGTTCACTCTTGTGGTTGAGGTTACTGGTGGAATCAGCTGGTGAGCATCTGTTTTGGACATTGCTCCTTCTGGGCTGATCCACAGAGGTTATGATTTGTTCCAGTCCCCTGCTAGAAATGTTGCTTCTTAGTTCAAGCTGTGGCAATTTCCATCTTCGGTTTGGTAGGACCAACAGTTGAGCCCCAGGGTATCGATCAGGAGGGTAACTATCTGGCAAGCTCATTCAAGCTTCAACCACCCGTGGCTGTTAGATGTGTGGGAGGAGCTTCTTCTGAACACAAATAATTCATAACCTTTTCTAAAAAGGCCCTTCTCATCAGGCACTCTCTGCATGGTTTTATTTTAGCTCTGGAGATTCCTGGCTCAAACCCCCACTGTTGGCCAAGGCGGCAGCTTCTCACCAGGCATGGCTGAGAATAGAGTCTCAGGCCACTTACATCTACTTAGTGCTTTTAAAGGGTTGTTAATTGTAGCAGCTCTCCTCACAAGTGGGATTTGACTCGGAGAATGAATCTCTTGGCTGCGGTGGCAGAATTATCACTCTGTTCAAATTGGGAAATACGAGAATAGCAAAGCTGGCAGTATTCTCCTGTGCATCTTCAGCTTTCCTGGGTACTTTTAGTCGGTGCTGCTTTGAGCAGTGGGAGATTTCTGAAACACGAGCGCGATGAGCAGGTGCCAAGTTTTGAAAAATATCTATCAAGGGTGATGAGCACAGTTCTGGTGGGAAGAGCTCTCATCCTGAAACGCTTACGATGGGAACACTTCAGGGTGTGTTGGGAGACTCATACACCTGCTAATTTTGTTCTGCAGCCGCTCTGCCCAGGTATGAACGGTGCAAACCCACAGGCAGTAAGAAGGATTGTACATACAATCCATATTACACCCCAGAGATGAAAAGAATCCAGACAATGTGAAATGCAGGGCAAGGGACAACCATACATTTATTTTCTTTTCTTATTCTGTTGAAATACATCAATGTGGCATGATTTAGCTGATGTTGTGGTAGTAGGTCATGGGCTGGACTTAATGATCTCAGAGGTCTTTTCCAGCCTTAATTATTCTGTGATTCTGTAATGTTAATTGTTAAACTCGATTCTTACTTGATGGACAGTGATATTAGTATGATCCGAGGGCTGGAGCCCCTCTCGTGTAAGGACAGGCTGAGGGAGCTGAGGTTGTTCAACCTGGAGAAGAGAAGGCTCCAGGGAGACCTTCTAGCGGCCTTCCAGTACCTGAAGGGGGCTGCCAGAAAGCTGGGGAGGGGCTGTTTACAAGGGCTTGTAGCAATAGGACAAGGGGCAATGGTTTGAAACTAGAGTAGGCAAGATTGAGATTGGGCATTAGGGAGAAGTTCTTGACTCTGAGGGTGGTGGAACCCTGGCACGGGCTGCCCAGGGAGGTGGTGGAGGCCCCATCCCTGGAGACATTCCAGGTCAGGCTGGATGGGACTCTGAGCAACCTGCTCTAGTTGAGGATGTCCCTGCTCCCTGCAGGAGGTTTGGACTAGATGACCTTTAGAGGTCCCTTCCAACCCAAGGCATTCTAGAATTCTGTGAAATTTCTTAATTATTTTTCTTTTTCGTACTTTCCTTGTTTTCCAAGATCTTTCCATCTTCCCAGTTCTGCTGGCTACCCTAGATTCATCTATATAATATCTATATATTAATATATATGTAATATCTATATAATATTATATAGATATATTGTTATATAATTATTATGTATTATTATTAATATATTATTATATAATATATAATATATATAATATCTATATAATATCTCTCTTTTTTTTAAGCCTATTGATTAATATAAATGTACTAAAATGGTAGAGAGAGAAGTATAAACTTTTCGACTCAGGGAGAACAGTCAACACTTTTCACTTTCGCTGTGCTTGCAATTTTAAATTGATTTAAAAGTATCCAAGGCATAATGTGGTCAATGAATTTTGCTTTAAGCACAAAGCACTCAGGGCCTGATCGTGTACGGTTCCATATGTTGGAAGGCCATTTATAAGTAAGTAAAGAAGATGAAAACTGCTTCAGGGTAGTCTGGGCAGTCTAGTCCTTTTGAAACCATAGGGACTCACACCAGGGAAGATCAGGTGAGAATCAGGCAGCTGATTCCAACTTCCACCAAAAAGAATTTCCATTTTATTATCATGTTAAGAGGAGATCCATTTCGTGAGATAACGTACTTGAATAGTAATTTTCATGTAAAATAAAGCAAGACGAACTACAGAGACAGCTTTTCATGCTGTTATTTAAACCCGCTATTTGCATATATATTGCTTCATATGATGGAAAGTGTTTACGTGGTATTTAAAAATGTGGGATTGATGAACTCCTAAACATACCTATGGGGTTCGAGCAAAATGCTGCTTCTTTTTCTTTTTGCGTAGTAGAGGGAAAGACTTATGAGGAAAAAAAGAGATTTCATTGTGAAGTGCCCCTTAAAATTTATGGAATACTAAGCAGAGAACTAAATGAACCTGAAATAATTCAGCCACTGCCTCATAGTAAATCAAACCTTATGGTAGTTTCCCAACTCTAGTAGAGTATTTTCAAAGTGGGATTAAAGCTGAAGTTTTCCAAGTACCTTGACTGAAGAAAGGTATTCAATAGCAGCTCTTGCCTTTTGTTTCTTTGAGTATAATATTGAATGTCTAAATGACCTGGTATTTTGTTTAGAATTAAGAAGTAATTTGTGTCCAGTTCTGGGCTCCCCAGTTCAGGAGGGTCAAAGAAATACTGGAGAGAGTCCAACAGAGGCTGCGAGGATGACAAAGGGACTGGAACATCTGTGTGATGGGGAAAGGCTGAGAGCCCTGGGGCTGCTGAGTCTGGAGAAGAGAAGGCTGAGAGGGGAGCTGATCAATGTTTACAAATATCTGCAGGGTGGGTGTCAAGTAGAAGGGGCCAGTCTCTTTTTTGTAGTGCCCGGTGATAGGATAAGGGGCAGTGGACGTAAACTGGAACCTAAGAGGTGCGACCTGAACATGAGGAGAAAATTCTTTGCTGTGAGGGTGACAGAGCCTGGCCCAGGCTGCCCAGAGAGGTGGTGGAGTCTCCTTCTCTGGAGGCTTCCAAACCCACCTGAATGCATTCCTGTGTGTCCTGCCCTGGGTGATCCTACATTGGCAGCGGGGTTGGACTAAATGGTTTCCAGAGGTCCTTTCCAACCCCTACCATTCTATGATTCTATGAAGTAGATTCAGGGCTTTCAAGGTGTAAAAGGGTGTTGGAATTTCATGCCTACAACATACAGTCCAAGTCGAGCCCATTGATGACTTGATGTTTTCCCAACAGCAAGGACCAGAGGCTCTTTGTGAATCTTATATTAATTCTCCTCTTTCTGACTTCAGTTAGATAAGTTATGGTCATTTTTGTGTAATGAAATTAGGCTGCTAGAGTCTTTGGATTTTTTATTTGTGCTGTAATATGTACAGTTCAGAAACGGCAAACCTTCAAAAGTGAATCTGTTTTTCCTTGTATTAAACATCTCACAGCATTTCATGCTTCTCAGCCTCCAAACAGCTCTGTGATTTTCAAGCCCTTCTCTCTGGTGTAGGAGCTGTGTTTGTTCTGAGGTGGGAGGGATGAGGTTTGTTGAAAATTGATTCTGAAGTTAAAGTATCAGTTTTGCATATTTGGATCCATGCTGATTCAGCAGGGAATTAATTAATGATTTGATACTCATCTGTTTCCCTCTGCTTTGATGAGCTCCCTGGGAGACGCACTATGAAAGCAACCAGCCCTGGCTTGTGTGGAGGAGGAGAAGGGAGCGCTGGTGGAGCCATGGTGGACAGAAAGGAGAATATAAGAAGCGTGGAGGCACAGGCTGAGCAGAGAAGGCAAAAATGTGAAATATTGGCTATTGGAATAATCTCCACAGGGAAGTAGTGGATTCCCCTACATTGGAGAGTTTTAAGATTCAGCTTGACAGGGTGCTGGGCCAGCTCATTTAAACTGTATTTCTTTGCCTTGAAAGGTTGGACTGGATGATCCTTGAGGTCCCTTCCAACCTGGTATTTTGTGATTCTATTTCGGTTAAAGAAGAATGATAAGGAGTATGGGGAAACTGGCCAAATCCACAGGGTAATCTCTCCACTCACTTCAAGAAGGACATT
>WEIS01029148.1:0-23758 GCA_013389965.1 Todus mexicanus | reverse complement strand
CTGAAAAGTGAAATCACTGAGCAATTTAGCCAGGACATGTGCTTAGTTTGTGCCAACGTAACTAAGAGGAGAAGCAGCTTATTTGTGGCCTTGAAACGCATCGCACACACCCTGGGAACTAATCTTCCAATTGCATCTAAATATTTCCTATCTGATTTATGTAAGAAAACTAATTAAAAAAAAAACAATTATCAGAACTCCAGCATCCACCATCTTTCAATTACAAGCCTCTAATTAACACCTTGGTTAAGTGCTTGTTAAGGATGCGTGATGATTCTTCTGGTTTTATTTCACTCTGCATCCAAAGGACTAAAGAGTGCGAAAGGGCTCTGCCTGTTTCCAGCTGTGTACAGGAAATGAACGGGCTGAACAGTGTCTTTGCCAGCACACGGATCTTTCTGGCGCACCTAAAGCCTGTCTGGACTATGGATTTGCTTCGTTTTCAGCCATTACTAGCCAACCATCAAAGGCTTTTCCATACAGAAGCGGAGCCACGATTTGCTGTGGTGCGTGCTCCTGACTAACACGTCCTGAGATGCCCCTGGGTGGGACGGTCTGTTTCATATGAGCATCTGGTTTCTATTTTTTCACCCTTGGAGTGTAGTTCCTGCCAGGAGACCCTGGAGGTACTTAGATCCAGAACCAACTATGGGCAGGTGGAAAGCGCTTGGATGACTTATGCCGCTCTGTACTGCTCTTAGAGCTGTGCCAGGGAGGCAGTCAGCCCCCAGTGATGGACAGTGGTAGCTGACAGGGAAGACAGGGCATTTCTGGCACCCACAAATGCCAGCTTCTTACTGCAGATGCTTTTCTACTCAACGAGATCCTTTGATCCCATTTCCCTGAGCCTGAAGGATGGGGCCAAGAAGGAGCTAATCAAATACAGTACTTACTGGTAGAATAACTTACCCCTCTCTGTGGGGCTAAACACCAGGGTTGTCCTTCTTCTGCTCTTCCCGTTGCCTCCTGTGGGTCTGATCTTCAGAGTTACTGTCCTCATCTGTTCTGGTCACCTTTTCTTGTGACCTCTTCCTTTAGTAGCTGAGTTGGAGAGTTCCTGGTATTTCCTTTAGGGAGTGGGAACTTAGGAGAAGAGAAATCAGCAAGCTGCAGCGCCAGAAAAAGCTTCAGGAATCCAGATATCTTCGGATTCATGAAACAAGCATATGGGGACATCTTCTTTACTGAGGGATAGCCCCATCCCTGGAAGCCTTTAAGGCCAGGCTGGATGGGACTCTGAGCAACCTGCTCTAGTGGGAGGTGTCCCTGTCCGCTGCAGGGGGATTGTAATAAGATGATCTTTGATGTCCCTTCCAACCCTGACAGTTCTATGATTCTATATCTTTAAGCCCTGGTTCTATAGCAGGGCTGCAGAGCAAGCAATCCATCTGTAACAATACTGAGGAAACCAACAGGGAAATGCAGGGGAAATGTCAAGGGCTTGCAGAAATCTGCATGTCTGGTGTTATAATACCAGAACAGAAAAAGCCACGTATGAATCACCCACGGCCATTCCGTGCCCTCGTGGTTCTAGTAACAAATGCCACTGTCTGAAGCAGTCTGGGAGCAATGCTTGTGTCCCAGGACTGAAAGAAAACACTCAGCCAAGGGAGAAATCCTCTGGGGTAGTCAACAGGCACCGAAAGGTGAGAGGGGGGCAGCAAAAGAAGGTTGAAAATACCAGATGTCTGAGGCTAAAGCCTGCTGGGGGAACCCACTCTGCATCCTCCGGGCCAGGGGTCGTGGGTTAACCTGAGCTGGCAACTACCCACCCACAGCTGCTAGCTCAGTGCCCCCGTCTCCTCATTCTCTCCTTCCCTCAGGATGGACAATCAGAATCGGGAGAAAAAGGTGAAACCCCAGGGGCTGAGATGAGGACAGCTCTATAGAACAGAGAAAGAGGAGCAGCAGTAACACCGAGAATGGTGCCACAATCCCCTAGAAAGGGAGGGTGCCACGAACCGCAGGGCTCCGCTGCTCCCACACGCACTGAGAATCTGTGCCCGCGCTCCCCTTATATAGCCACCGTGACGCACCACTTGCTCCAGCTGAGCTCCTTCTTTGCCCTCGTTAGGGCAAGCACAGAGCTGAGGTCCTCTTCTCTGGTAGAAGATGAGAGCTCTCTGGCTGGAGGCTGGAGGCTGCAGCGATCACAGCGTCCCAGCTGCGCTTGCCGGGGTGGCTGCGGGGCTGGGCATCTGCCATCTCTGGGGGAGCCTGCGATTGCCAGTGTCCAGGGACGAAGCAGTCATCCAAGCTACTGGTTGATTTTCCTGGAAGAAATAATGCTTTTAGGAAAAGAAAAACTAGTTGTAAATCCACAAGCTCTGCGTATCTGCCCATACTGCTGGGAGCTTGAGCAAGGCTGGGCTGCTTCACACACACCCGTGTCTCGGAAAGGTTTCCCTAAGCAGCTCCTACTGCTTTCTCAACAGAGCCTCTGAGCCTGCTGAGGAACTTGGCCGAGTCCTGCTCCCTGCCTGTGCTTGTTCAGACTACTTTGGACACTTCCAATGGGGAGTCAAGCCAGATTCCTCCTACCCCCTGCTCCTCTGCTGTCCTGGGATGAGCCTCTGTTTGTTTGCTGGAGGTCACTTGTCTTGAGCTATTGCTTTTTTCCTGTCCACTTCTTGCTGCCTCACACTAAGAAAAACCAATATATGAAGGCATTCAAGTGTCCCAGTTCCCAGATGAGCGTGCGAGTATCTGTGGGCCGTCTCAACACAGCTCTGTTTCTGGCTTGGGAGGGAAGAGGGGTGTGCTGCAGCGAGGGGAGCTGCTCGTGAGTGAAAACGGGGTTTAGCGCATGGTGTGAGGAGCGGAACTTGATGTCTGTGTTTAAGGGACCTAATTCCACCTTTCGTAGTTACATAGTGGAGCTTCCCATGACGGCTGCTGAAGTTACCCCTCTTCTTGCATCTCTTTTATCAGCGATTACCTCAACTTGATAATGTCCACATTGCTGCTCAGCATCTGCGCCCTCTCGATTGCAGCTCTGCTGGTTAAGGCCCCTGGGACCCAGTTAAATGTCCCCCAGTGCTCTTCTGGGGCTCCAGTCAGCAGTTCTGTCCTCCCTCCATTAATGGCCAAGTAACCATCCAGTGTTAGCAGCACAAGGAGATCACGTGCTGCAGGAGACGTGGCAGAGGCTGGAAAGTTTTCTGTGTTCCGGCAATTTTAATGCCAAAAAGCGTTTGATTCCTTCTTTAAAGGGTGAATCATGCTGCTGACTCTAATCTTCACTGCATCTTCCCCCTCCCGTTTGTCCGCGATGTCTCCACCGCAAAGGATGAAAAGCACCGTCCTGTAACCAAACAGCTGTCTCGAAGCCACCAGCAAATGCTCTGCAAGCCACCAGTGGTCAACAAATCTCTGGCAGAGAAAGCCCCAGATGCAAAAAAACCCCCCCATGAATGCAAGAAGGCTGAAGGTCTGATTTCAAAGCCTTGATTCTGCAATTAAAATTGTCCAGGAGCTTCCAGCCTGACCATGCTTTAGCTCCAGGTTCTGGCATTCAGCAATCTCTGAGGGAAAAGCTGCAGCCCTTGAATGTGGGGGTCGCCTGGTCACAGATACTGCTCTGTTTAGTTTCCATCAGCTTCAGGGACCTCTTTAAAGTCGGTGGTATTGGTGTAGCTTGAGGCTGTACATGTATAAATGAGGGATTATGACCATGGAGTGTCCATAAACACCAGCTACCCAGCTTCAACTAAATCACACCTTTCACCATATCAGAAAACCACTGTGTGTGAGACCCAGGCTCAGAGAGCAGCTTCAAACTAGTCTGAACTGAGACAGAAATCAAAACTGGCAGATTTTTCATCAAGTAAGAAGTGTTTGGTGTATGCTCATCAGGACAGGCATAAACCAATGCAAAGAGGATCTCTGAAAACGAGATAAGGTTGTGTACATAAAGGGTTTCAGTAGCTCAGCTAAATCAGCTATAAAACTTCTAATTTAAACTAATGCTACCTATATTTGGACAGTGAGAATTAATGGGCTGCAACCCTACTGCAAGGAAAATGTTACCAGTAGGGATCTAGGCCAAGAACTCTGTCCTTTATCAGTTCCTCAAAAGCAGCTCAGCCTCTTGGAATTACCCCGAAACCACCGAATCACCTATGAACCCAACGAGTCTTTGCGCTACACCAGAAACTCGTTTTTGCAATGGTTAAAATAACCGACGTGATGCAGTTAACATTTCTCCGTAATCTGCTAAATAAATCTGAATCGGCTGCTAAAATGCCGCTAATTCCAGCTGCAGTTGGGTAGCAGTGTCCCAACCGATTTCAAAACCTCCTCCTCCCGGCATATTTCTTTTTAGAAATGACCAATGGAGAAGCCAATAGATTTCTATAAATCACCGTTGGATGAAAACAAGCATAAAAAGGAGGCTTGAAGTTGTTTAATATTACAGATGTTTTGGAGCTCTATTCGGTAGTTGGCAAGTCACACGGAGCTGCTCTGAATTCTTTATAATCTAGACACAAAGATCATTGAACTCTGAGAGAACCTCTGGGCTTTTATTCAAAAATATGTTGGCTTCTATTTACCTCTTTCTTCATTTGTATCTATCAAATGGCTCGATATATAAATAAAGCCCGGGTGTTCTTATTAGCTGAGGCAGTATTTCATCCAGATTAATGCCAGCAGGTTTTGTAAAATACATCCCTATTCAAAGCTGGAGTATGTTTTGAATTAATTTTCATCCTGTATATGAATCAGGTATATTTACTCCAGTTCTTACACAGGGCTCAGCTGCAGCATATAGGAGGAACCTGCGGCGTTTGTTTCCAGCCCCACCATCCTTCTTCAGCAAAGTGCTTTTAACCCTGAGCACCTGCGTAATCCCCTTGGCGTTAATGGGAGTACTCACGTGCTCAGGTATTATTAAAATTACGATCGAACCCTGCGCCTTGCTTTCTCAGGACCTAAGCAAAGTACCTAGCGTCTTATTGAACCAGCTCATTTAAATATTACCTCATGCGTATGTTACGAGCAGATCAATAAAAGCAGGCTTTTTGTTACTGAGTAAAAAATACGTCCCCCCAAAACTCCACTATTCCTCCAAAGCAGGCTAAAGCTCTCAGACTAAACTGAAAATCCTTTGCCAGCTGAGCCAAAGCGCAGTAAGATATTCATCTGATGTTGGTCTTAATAGAATAACGGGCAAGGGGATTTAATGGGACTAATAAACTGACTGGTCTAAAGAATGCCTTTGTCAGCTACCAGCTAGAAATTCAACATCCCACAGAAGATATCTCTGCGTTTGGCTGATTCCGCCGATGTTAAATTGATTGTTCGAATGATCCCAGCTTTGGAGTGGTTGAGTGGGGTTTTTTTCTGCGTAACGTAAACACCCTCACAAGCAAAATCCCTCCGCTGAGGCGGTAAGACTGTGATGAAACCAGAGAATGGAGAAAATATATGTATAAGATTATAGCGGATCACACGCGAGCCGTTTGAGGCGCTCCAGCGTGATTTCATCCCCATCCTGCGGAAACTCTGCCTCGTCTGCTCTAATAATGGAAATGTTTGGATTAGTCTACGCTCCGTCCATTTGCCTCAGAGCCTCACCAAATGTGAGCTGCACCATCAGTCCAGATGACTAACTCTTTGTAGTCCGGTCGTAGCTTGCTTGTAGCGGTGGCGGCCTGAGGTCATTAGCCAGGCGAGGTTTGCGAGAGGCCCGTTACTGACTCATTAGGGCAACCGATCTCGCTGGAAAAAAATAACGCACAAGCTCTTTGTTGGGATAGGCCAGAAGCGTCAGGAGAAGCTGCCTGCTCTCTTCCTCCTTTGTGCTCCCCCAAGAGCCCGAGAGCCAGCGGTGACCGTATTTTCAGGCTCAGTGAAGGTGTGCGGCTGCTGTTGGGTGCTGCTCGGAGCACAGCACTGCTAAAGGAAATCAAAGATATCACTCAGGCATCTCACAACCCACGCAGGAAGGACAGAGCAGTCAGGGGCACGTTAGGAGGCGAGCAATGGAAGGATAACAAATGATAAAAAGGAAGCGAACAGATTACTGTCGTAGAAAAGAGCAATAACTAAGCGAGCTGCAGTGACGCAGACCTCACGTTTTCTACCAAAGGATGTTCATGTCAGCACACCGGCTACAGGTTTCCTTACAGCATGACCAGCAAATACGCGCTCAAATTGGGGCATACCCTCCTGGGCTCTTCCACAATGCTCAGGCTAAATGGACACATCCGTGTTTAACAGCAGAGATGTCGGCTTTCTCTGACACTGTGGGTCTCCAGAAGCCGCAGATACGGGTGCTGCGTCACTGCTGCTATGAGCAGAAGTCTCAGTGTGCTCGATCTCTAGCAAAGAATTCCTTTTCCCAAACTGCGAGGTCTTTGGGCACGTTCGGTGACTGTTAGCAAACGTGAAAAGATGCAACAAAAAATTTTAGCTGTGTGGCTAAAACAGAAATACCTTGTCCTCACGGTGCCACAGCTCTTGGTCTTGACTCTCCCTGGCTCTGCAGCCCCTGGACTCCTTTAGACTAAACAAGGGCTGAATTCCTAGAGTGGAAGGTACTGCAGTAAAATCAAATATCAAAACAAAATCAGATCAAATTAACTTTAAAACCTGGCCAGTTCTTTTTTTTTTTTTTTCTTTCCCCCCCTTCCCTGGTTCCCCTTAAATTCAGAGGAAAGAGACTGTGCCCAGAACCACGCTGACATCTGCAGAGCGCCGCTGCTGAACCCTGCGTTTGTTTGGGAAGCTTGAAAAGAAGGAACCTTGGTTTGTTAAACGAGAAATGGTTACCGGAGAGCACCAAGCCCTGGGCTGAAGGATGCCCGAGCAAATCCCTCTCCTTGCTTAGGAGAACAGCCTGGGTGAGCATCCCTCGCGTGTTCTGGGCTGTAAGAGTTTTCAGAGAGGGGGCTGCCTGGAAGCGTTTAAAGGACGTAGAGCNTTTCTCTCTCTACACATGCACTGTGTGTAGGTACGCGTTTCTCTACACATACAGTATATGTAGGTACATGTTTCTCTACACATATAGCGTGTGTAGGTGTGCATTTCTCTCTCTACACATACAGTGTGTAGGTACACATTTCTCTACACATACACAGTGTGTAGATACACGTTTCTCTACACAGGCACTGTGTGTAGGTATGTGTTTCTCTACACATGCACTGTGTGTAGGTAGGTGTTTATCTACACATACACTGTGTGTAGGTACACATTTCTCTCTCTACACATGCATTGTGTGTAGGTATGTGTTTCTCTACACACACACTGTGTGTAGGTACACATTTCTCTACACACGTACACTTCTACACACACATTTTGCCTGGCCATGCTGTGCCGGCTGGGCTGCACGAGCATCCCCCAGCCAGGGTGGCCACGGCGGCTCTTCGGGACCGGGTTTGTTTGGCTCGGGGGATTTGCGGCTCTTTTCTTCTTGTCTTTGGGTCCTTTTTCCCTTCCGTTCCCACTCCCCTCTTACCCCGCTCACTGGTCGCACCGCTCCCGTTGCCTCCCCCTAGTCCTCACTGCGCCACGGGGATGTCGCAGATCCCTCTGGCCGATCCCACCGACACCGGGACACCGGGATATCAGGACACTGAGATATCAGGACACCAGGATATCAGGACACTGGGACACCAGGACACTGGGATATCAGGACACTGGGACACCAGGACACTGGGATATCAGGACACCGAGATATCAGAACATCAGGACACTGGGACACAGGGATATCAGGACACTGGGATACCAGGGATATCAGGACACCGGGATATCAGGACACCAGGACGCTGGGATATCAGGACACTGGGATATCAGGACACCGGGACACCAGGACGTTGCTCCTCAACTTCCCCTCCAGCAGCTGGAGGGTTTGGGGTTGCATCTCTAACCATCTGGGCTGTTGGGGTGGAAAAGCTTTCTCTGGAGGAGCCGAGAGAAAATAAGCGCCCGTCCGGTGCGTGGTCGTTTATATACATTTTATTGGAAAAAAAAAATAATAATAATTTGTACATCAAAATATTTTGGCAAACTGTAAAAAGTATACATAAGTGCAAATATATTCTCCTTTTAAAGCAATAGTGTGTGAGTATACACGAGATTTATTTAAAATAATTCTTTAAAAAATACTGTGGTAGAAAACAACTTTTTGTAAAAATAAAATAAAAACAAACGGAAACAGAACGTTGTATTGCTGCAGTACTGGAAAAAAAAATAAAATAAAATAAAATTGAACTTCTCTTAAAGTCTATACAGGAAAGGGCTAAACAATACTGTTTTAATAATATCGATCGGTCGGTGCTGAAGTCCACACAAAGTGTCCTTGGCGGGGCTCGGGGAGAGAAAACAAAATAAAGACATGAGTCTTTATATCAAGGAAGGGAGAGTCCTCGCAGGTGCTGAGCTGGGAGGTTTGTTTTCCTTATTCAAAGACACTTTTCCCGTACAAAAATATATGGACTTGTTCCCTTCCCCAACGCTCGGCTCTTTTAGGAGGTCACAGAGAGGCGGTTTATGGTTAGGACCTGGCGTGAGGACACGTAGGTCCTACCTAACCCGAGACATGGAGCCGAGGCGTCACGCTCTTCGGGAGAGCTTTGGAGCGTTCTACCAGCTGCGCGGGTCCTTGGCGGACCGAAAACTCTGCTGCCTTAGGTAACTCTGCTAAGTGACTCGTGTTCCTACCAATGCTACCAGAGTGCACGTTCTATTTTAACCTGCGTGGGTCCGTCTACGCCTTGGGCTCCGCTCGGCGCCACCTGAGTGAGTGTCTCTGCTGGGCCCCTCACATCACGCAGGGCTTGATGTCCTGGCAGACGCTCTGGTGGTGGTGGTGGTGGTGGTAGTAAGATCCGCTGGCCGACGGGTGGAACGAGGAGATGCCGTTAAAATTGAGGACGAAATCTTTCCTGTCGCACACCGGGGAGGGGTGATGCTGGTAGCGAGGCAACCCCACTGCAAGAGAAGGAAAGGGCAAGAGCTGCTCAGAAACCGGCTCAGGGAGGAGAAGCGGGAGCGCAGCGGGGATGAGCCCCTTGCTCCGTGTCCCCCCTGCAAACCTTGACCCGGGGTCCCACTGGAGCGTGGATCCCCCAGAGGGCCCTCGGGTGGGCTCGGGGCTGCCCCCAGTGCTCCAACCACCCCCAATGCCCTCTCTGGCGGGGGGATTATAAGCCCCTCTGCCCCCTTGCCTGCGAATTTAGTGGGGTGCAGCCCCCGTGTGGGGCAGGACAGGGCAGGAGACGGTGCCACTCGTGGGTTTTTCCAGTCGGAACCCCTTGTCCCCGATTTTTGCTCCTTCTTCCCCCGTCCCTTCACGGCTTTCGCTTTCGCCTCTACGCGCTGTGGGTTGAATTCCCACCAAGGACCCGTTTGTGAGCAAAGCCTGGATGTGTTTGTTTATTTAGGCTGTTCGGGGCTGTGCTTCCATCGACCTAAAATACACCCAGCGAGGAGACCCCATCGCCAACAACAGCAACAACAGCAACAACCGGAGCGCAGCGGCCGCACCGACGGGGAAAGGACCTGCCCAATTCCCACCTTCATTTCCCACCGCAGCTTTTTGGGGGACAAAGTCCCAGGGCCGAGGGGGAGATTCCCCCCTAAACCCACCCCCAGCCCTCGGGATCTTTAGTCTGGCTCCGACTGGGTGAGCGAGGGAGGGAAGGAGAGGGGCACTGGCCCCAGCCAGGCCCGCAGGGTAGAGCCAGAGAGGGATTTTGTTTGGCGTGTGGATGTCAAACTCTGCTGGCGGGATCCTGTCAGGGCTGACCGGGGGTCAAAGGGAAAAAAAAGGAAGAAAAAGGGAAAAAAAGGGTGGAAAAAAGGGAAAAAAAAATATGAAAAAAGGGGAAAAAAGGGGGGGAAAGTGGGGAAAAAAAGGAAAAGAGTGGAAAAAAGGGGAAAAGGGGAAAAAAGAGGAAAAAGGAAAAAATTAAAAAAGGGAAAAAGAAAAAAGGGAAAAAGAAAATAGGAAAAAAAGGAGAAAAAACGAAAAAATAATAAAGGGAAAAAGGAAAAGAAAAGGAAAAAGAAAAAAGGGAGAAGGAAACAAGGGAAAAGGGAAAAAGGAAAAAGAAAAAATGAGAAGAAAAAAGGAAAAAGGGAAAAGGAAAAAGAAAAAATGAAACATAAAGAAGGAAAAAATAAAAAGGAAAAAAGGAAGGAAAAAAGAAAAAAGCAGCAAAAGAAAGAGAAGAAGAGTGGCGTAAAAAAATCAAATGCAAAATAATAATTAAAACAATGCCTACAGGAGAGCCGTCCCCGTTTCTCCCCGTGTGGCGGAGCCCAGCCCAGCCCCGCTCCTCCGGCTCTGTCCCCTCCTTCACCCCGCAGAGCTCACTTTATAAAAGTGATTATTTCGCTGGATTTCCTCGGCTTTCTAATAACCCTGCTGGTATGCTCGCCATAAACCGGGCCACTTTATTACAATCCCGATTCAATCATTTAGCAGGATTTAATAGCGTGCGAAAAAAATCCCGGCTCCCCCAAGCTTCGAAATCCTTCGAGCAGAACCGAGCCTCCTGCTTCCAATTTTGCCCCTCTCCCGTTCTCGGGGCTGATGCAGATTCAAAGGTTTGAGTCTCTGTCCTGAGGAGGGGATTATTGCCCGAGCAGCGGCGATCGCCGCCGAATTTGCTTCGCGTTCAGCTGAGAGAAAAGAGGGAGAGGCGAAATTCACCCGCTCCGGCTTTTGTGGGGAGGGAGAGGAGGAGGCGAATTGCTGCTGGGAATAATTACCAACGAAGGAGCCCCGATGAGTTTTTCCCCGTCCCCAGGTTTGCACCGAGGAGATTTTTACAGAGCAAGAACGAACGAGCCGCGCGAAAAACCCCAACCCAACAAACCCAAGCCCGAAGCATAAAGCGTTCAGGGGTTGCAGTTTGGGTTTGAGTTTTAGTTAATGAAGGAACGGGGTCGGCTGCCACTGAAACTCCTGGCTCTGGATTCTGAAGCTGTAAAAAATAAGGGGGGAAAGGGCGTTTGGGAGTGAAAAATAAGCCAGGAAACGGCGTTTTTGCTTTAAAAATAAGAGGGGAAACGGCGTTTTGGAGTAAAAACTAAGCGGGGAAACGGTGTTTTGGAGTAAAAAATAAGCTGGGAAACGGCATTTTGGTGTTAAAGCCGAGCTGCGGGCAACTGGCGCTGGCCGTCGGCATTATTAAAGCGTCCGTCGGTCCGTCTGCCTGTCTGTGTGTCCGTCCGACAGCAGAAACAATTCCAGCCTCGGAAACCCTGCGGGAAGCTTGGGAGGCACCCGAACCTGTCCTCCTTCCTTCTCCCTCCGCTTTTTGTTTCGTTGGGATACTTGGAAATGAGTTTTTAATTTTTTTTCCACCCCTAGGAATCGCGTTTCCCAGCTCGGCAGGAATGAAACAAGCAGAGGGGGGGAAAAATAAAGGAAACCAAAAGGAAAGAAAACAAACAAACAAACAAATAAATATTTCCAAATAGCAGCAAAGCAGAAATTGCCAGCGGCGAAGGCACATCTCCGGGAGCGGGGTGCCCTTGTGAACCCACCCCAGCCCCGGATGGAAGGAGGAGCTGGGTCTCCAGAAAGGGGCTGAAAGCTCCGCAGCAGAGCCAGGGGCACACAGAGGTGCTGCCCAGCTCTGCCCCCCTTGCACCCGGAGCCGCTCCCCGACCGGCGTTAAGGGGGTTGGTTTTTAAAGGAGGAAAATTTGGAGGCTCCTGTCTGTGCCCTGGCACCCCAGGCGGTTTCTGGGGTGCTGGCAAAGCGGTTTCCCCGGCGCTGGCTCCCGGGGAGGGCTGCGGGGCTGGCAGGGGGACAGGAGAGTGATTGACGGGAGCCCGAGGGGGGGACAGCCCGAACCGAGGGTCGCCTGGATTTGTTACTTGTTGAAATTCCCATAAAATTGAACAAGACCCCGCTCTCCCAGGGGTTAAGTCAGGCTAAAATCCTCTTCGGTGTGGTCCAGCCCAGACTGTCTTTGTTTGCTTAACCTCCGGGACCCGCGTTTAAAAGGGCTATTTGGAAAATTTCCCCGTAAGAGCCCAACATCTTTTACCCATTTTTGTGCTCGGATTTTTTTTTTTTTTTTTCCTGAGCAGACATTGTCTGTAATCACCGGCCGGGAGGGGAGAGGGGAGACACAGCCGCCAGAAAACTCTCCCTCCGCTTGCACAAACGCATCGGATCCGCTTTAATCTCTCTCGCGTTTTTCGAGATAATCGGGTGGGGTTGTTGCTTTGCGGTTAGATTTGGTTGTGGGGTTGGGTTTAGGGTTGTGTTGGGTTTTTTGTGTGTGTGTGATGGGTTGGGGGTTTTCCCCCTTAGGGTTTAGGGCATAATATTTAACGCCTTTTTTTGATCGCGGTTTGGGGCGGCGGAGAGAGCCCCGCACACGCCGCTGGTAGCGGGGGACACGCAAACACGGGGGGAACCGCGACTAACTAGAACTAACTTTGTCCAACCTCAACGATTCTGTGATTCTAACTGGGAAGGAGCCGGGCTGAATCCTCGCCGGCGCCGGGCTGTCCTCTCTTGGGCGCTGGGCAGGGCAGAGGGATGCTCGCAGCACCCTCAGGCATCATCTCTACCCTCAAACTCCAACCCCAGGTATTTTCCCCCAACCCCGGGGTATTTTCCTCCAATCCTGAGTATTTTCCTCGAACCTCGAGTATTTCCCTCCAACCCCAGGCATATTCCTCCAACCCTGAGATATTTTCCTCCAACCCCGAGGTATTTTCCTCCAATTTCGAGTATTTTCCTCCAATCCTGAGTATTTTCCTCCAACCCCGAGTATTTTCCTCCAACCCCGGGGTATTTTCCTCCAACCCCTGAGTATTTTCCCCCAACCCCGAGTATTTTTCCCCAACCTCGAGAATTTTCCTCCAATCCTGAGTATTTTCCTCGAATCTCGAGTATTTCCCTCCAACCCCGAGGTATATCCCTCCAACCCCGAGGTATATTCCTCCAACCCCAGGGTATATTCTTCCAACCCCGAGTATTTGCCTCCAACCCACTCGTGTTCTGTCTCCGGTCCAGGCGCGATCCCCTCCCTCTGTCAGACAATCCCCCTGATCCGCAGAGGTCGGAGCATCCCCGCATCGAGCCCCCCCTGTCCGGGGAGAGCCCCCGGAGCCCCCCGGCGCCCTCCGGGCCCTACCTGCGAGCTCGTCTCGGGGGCTCTGGTGCAGGTAACCCTGCTCCAGGGAGTAGGAGCTGGGCACGCTGGAGTGGATGGCGGAGGAGGCGGCGTTGGCCGCGGGGAGCCCCTGCTGCTTGATGTAGGGCGAAGCCCCCGAGGCTGTCCAGTGAGCAGAAGGGCTGGTGTAGGGCGAGTGGCACTCGATGGCGCTGGCCATGGCCGGCGAAGAGGGCACGGGGCTGCTGCTGCTGTCGGGGCCGTAGTCTCCGTTGGCAGGCACGGGGCAGCTGGCCATGTAGGTCGAGCCGGGGTTGGGGGACATGTGCGGGACGTGGTGGCCGCCCCCGAGCCCCTCGTAGCCCCCGGCCATGGCGTTGGGCACCATGTCGAGGTTGTAGCCGTTGGAGTGGCAGCCGAGGGAGGCCGGAGGCGCCTGGAAGTCGAAGCCCTGCGGGAGGATGGAGGCTCCGAAGCCCAGCCCGTTCATCATGCGGTACATGGGCTTTAGAGCCTGGCATTTCCTCCTGAAGCCGCGGGGCCGCCGTCGGAAGGAGCCTTCCTCGAACATGAACTCGCTGGCGGGGTCGATGGTCCAGTAGTGCCCTTTGCCGGGGCGGCCCAGCCCTTTGGGCAGCTTGATGAAGCACTCGTTGAGGGAGAGGTTGTGGCGCACCGAGTTCTTCCAGCCCTGGTAGGAGCCGCGGAAGAAAGGGAAGCGAGCCTGCAGGAACTGGTAGATCTCGCTGAGGGTCAGGCGTTTGGAAGGCGAGCTCTGGATGGCCATGACGATCAGGGCGATGTAGGAATACGGGGGTTTCTCGGGCCGCCGCAGCCCCGAGCTGGCCTTCTTGCTCTTGGAGGACGCCGCCGCCGNCCGGCCCCCTCCCTCCCCGCACCGCCCGCCCAGGCTCCGCTCAGCTCCTCTGATCCCCCCCCAACCTGGGCACCGTCCCTCTGCCTGCTCCGGAGAGCCGAGGAAGAGCAAGAACCTCCCCTCTCCGATCTCTTCCGCGCTGTTTTTCTTTCATAGACACTTTTTCCTCCTTACGCCCGCCCGTCTGTGCCTCCCATCCAGTTGCTGCTTTTATTTTTTTGCTGCTGTTGTTGTTGTTGCTCCCCCCTGGATCCGGCCGAGAAATCAGCGGAGACAGACAGGACAGAGGGGAGAAGAGAGGGGGGGAAAGAGAGACCACCCTCCCTCCAGCTCTGCCCACCCATCATCTGCGCAGGAGCCGCTGCCGCTCCATCCCCGGCTCCCCCTGGCCGGGCAGGGATCCTGCGGGGTGCGGAGGTGTCCCAGGGTGCAGAGCCCGGGGGGAAACAGCCTCTGCTGCTCCCCAAGCCCCCCCTCCAGCCCTTCCCACCCCTCTGCACAACGCAATCAGCTTCATCTGGCACCAGGGGTCGAGCCAAAGGAGCGGGGATGCGCAGCCCCGGGGGGAGAACGGGAGGGTCAGGGCCGGAGGAAACGGGTGAGGGAGGAGGAGAGGGGCCGGCAGAGGAGCAGGGCCGCTCCCGGCTCACGGAGGAGGCTCCAGGATCCAGCCGGAGCCGGGAGGAGGGCGGCGGAGCTACGGGAGAGGCAGAGCGGGCGGGGATGCGGCACCGACGGGGCGGGCGTGGGATGGATGAGGGCGGAGGGGGCGGCGTGTCAGCCTGCTGCAGCCTGTGTCTGTGTGCCCGGGGGGCTCTGTGTGGCTGTGTGGCTGTCTGTGTGTGTATCTCGGTGGCTGTGTGGCTGTCTGTGTGTGTATCTGTGTGGCTGTGTGTCCCTGTCCGTGTGTCGGGCGCTCTCCGTCGGGCAGGGGCGGTCGGGGGCGGTGCCGGCGCAGACAGGGACCTGCGCTTGAGTGGAAGCAGCTTTTTCCATCAAGCCCTGCCTGGATACCACACACAGAGCCCGAGTGTCAGTTTACTGCCCTGAGCCCGGCTCCTTTTCCCTAAGCTCCGCAGTAATTAGACAAAGAAAACCGAAATTAACTGAACAGGCGTCGACAGCTTCCTCCAGATCACCCCTGCTGCATACATGGGAATGTTGCCGAAAAGGGCTCGATTGTAGCTGAGGATCAGCTAAGAAAAACACCGCCGAGCCCGGGCAGGGTTTACTGCGCATTTTTAATAGACGAGAAAATAATAGTAATAATCGCCTGGTCCATAGACCGCGTTTACCTTTCCTGAGGCAATTTAAATTGCTCCCATTATAATAATAATAATAATGATAATAATAATAATAATCATCTTTATCTTTATCTTTATCTTTATGTATCTATCTATCCATCTATCTATCTATCCATCTATCTATCTATCTATCTATCTATCCATCTATCTATCTACCTATCTATCTATCTATCTATCTATCTATTTATCTGTCTGTTTGCCTGTCTGTCTGTCTTTGCTGAGGTTTTTTTCCCTTCTTTTCTGTTCCTGACGGGACAGGGAGGCCGATGTACGATTCCTGATCTCGTTGTAACGACCTATTCGGAATATATACATATATATTTATATAATATATATAAAACATGATATATAAAATATATATATTTAAATGTAATTTTTTCCTGTCGGTGTTTTTACTACACAAACAGCCCTCCCTGCTCCCGACGGGCGAGCGAGCCTCCTTTTTCTCCTTCCGCTGCCTAAACACCACCTCTGGGTGCCAGGTCCAAGTGATTTCTGGGGTGTCCAGGAGGCTGAAGGCGGCGGAGGCGAAGCTGGGGGACTCTGCCCGACCCCCCCTTGCCACCTGCCCCCGCTCCACGCCAGTTGCTTCTGCTCGCTGCGAATTAGCGGAGCGGGAAGAGGCGCTGGCTCCCCACAGCCATGTCGCGATAGAAGGACACAGGGAGCTGGCCCAGACCGGGCAGAGGGGCAGAGCCGCCTCCTGCTGCAGTCGCCACAGGGCTGCGACACTCGGGCATCCCCAAAGGCCCCAATTCCTGGTGCTGAGGCGGCAGGAGCTGCTCCGAGGAGCCCCTCGCTGCCTGTTTGTTTGCCTTGGTGGCTCCAGTTCGGAGCTGATCCCAGCTTTGGAGAGCAACTGGTTTGTTTTACCGGAGTACGCGGAAATTGAGCTTTTTCGGCAGATTTGGTTACTCGGAGATGTTGTTCTATCAGCAGCGCTTTTTATTCTAGGAAATCTCTGCGTTATTGCGGTTTCAGTTTCGTGTTCATACCGCTCTTGCTTCGTGGAGATAAATGAGATAACTCCCACTAAACCAGTTAAGAAAATGGGAAGCAAATATGAAAGACAAATGTTTACCCGCATCTTGGAGGTTGTGTTTTTCCCCCTTCTTTTTATTGCGGTTTTTTTTCCTATTCTTTTCCTCTTTTTTTTTTTTCCCCCCTTTTTTCTTTTTTTAACTGCGCGCTTCAGGCTCTTTCCTCTCCTCTGAGATCCCTGCGCAGATGAGAAGCGTTTTTTCAATTAAACCCGAGACTGAAACTTAAACAAATCCCTGCAGTATTGTAAAAGCGCTTTTCCTTAAGCCCCGGAGGATTTTCCTCCGGCTGTGAGTTGCAGGGTGCCTGCTGCACATCTCCTGCACATCTCCCACCGGCCGGGGGGAGCCCGGCAGCACCCGGGGGGTGGCCCCGGTAACCCCGGTAACCCCAGGGAGGGGGGCATACGATGGGGATAGGGATGGGGAGGGACTCTCAGAGGACTTTGTGCTGCTCCCGGGACCTTTTGGCTTCTCGGGACCTCTGGCAGTGGCCGTGCGATCCCCATGTTTGTTTGGAGAGGGTTTTCCGCTTTTTTTTCCGCCTCTCTTCCCCCCCCTCCCCATTTTTTTTTTCCCTTGGGCAGCAGGCGGGACTTTTTAGAGACGTGTCCCTAAAAGCTGCCAGGGACACCCTTCCTCCCAGCTCTCTTCCTCCCCTCTCCTTTCCCGAGGCCACCCGAGGGGTTGCGACACCTCCCGTCTCAAGGGCAGGACAGGACACCCGGAGCAAAGGAGAGGCCCTGCCTCTCCTCGAGGGGAAAAAACCCCAACAAACCCAGGCTGGCCCCAAAAGCCTCCCCAGGCAAAGGGGGCAGCTCTTCCCGGGCTTGCCGGGGGGTTCCCTGGGCTCTGGATTCCCCTGCCCGTACCTCGCGAAGGGTTTCAGCAGTGCCCGGGTGTGGGAAGGAGCCGAGCCGCTGCCTCCACAGCCCCGCGGAGGGGGCGATGGTGGGTTAGGAGGTGAATTAGGAGGTGAAATAGAGGGAGCTGGGGCTCTGGAGCTTGAGAAGAGGAAATTGAGGGGAGACCTCATTAATGTTTGTAAATACGGAAAGGGCGAGTGTCGGGAGGATGGAGCCAGACTCTGCTCGATGGCACCAGTGACAGGCCAAGGGGGAACGGGTGTGAGCTGGAACACAGGAGGTGCCACTGGAATCTGAGGAGGAACTTGTTTGCAGTGAGGGTGCCAGAGCCTGGCCCAGGCTGCCCAGGGGGGTTGTGGAGTCTCCTTCTCTGGAGACGTTTCAACCCCGCCTGGACGAGTTCCTGTGGGACTTGGTCTGGGTGATCCTGCTGCGGCAATGGGGGGGTTGGACTGGAGGGGCTTTCGAGGTCCCTTCCAATCCCTGACATTCTGTGAATCTCTGAATTAGAAGGTGAATTAGACCTTTCCCTTGTCTCCCCGCAACCCAGCTCTCGGTCCGGGGCAGCTCTGCTCGATGCCCGAGGGCGGAGAGAGAGAGACCAGGAGAGAAACAAAATTAGGGCGAGAATCCAGCCGAGGAGCAGAAGCTGCTCTCCTTCGGGGGAGCATTTTCCAGGGGGAAATGAGCCTCAGGAGGTGGGTAAAGAAAGAGGTGCCCCACCTGCCCGTGCCAGGCTGGCATCAGCACCCCGGCGACAACGGGGAAGATGTTATCCCCTCCCGGGGCTGCAACTACCCGGAACATCAGAATAACCCCCCCTAGAGCGGCCAGGATACAGATCACCTCTCGAAAAGGAAACGCAGCCCTTCCAAAAATATAAACCGGCTTTGACGTAAAAAAAAAACCAACAAAAACCCGCCAGCAACAACAACAACAGAAAAAAAAAGAAAAAAGAAAGAAATCCTCTTTTGTCTCCGAGCATCCTCTGTCGGTGTAAATAAAACACGTGGGGAAAACGAGAAGGGAGATGAGAGCAGAGGGGAGGGAGGAGCCCACGATGTGGGCGCAGCTCCCGGGGGCTCTGCCCGCTGAGGGGGGATCCTGGAGGGCAGGGGCAGAGGAAGGGACAGGGGCAGGGACAGGGACAGGGGCAGGGACTCCTCCTCCTCCGCACTCCCCCTGGATCAGGATGAGACCTGAACGCCCGGCACCTTCTCTGCCTCCCGCCGCCCCGTCCCACCCTCCCCTTTACATTCCGACCAAATGAGACTTCTGACTTTACACCTTGTCAATAATTTTTCCCCCCTCCCTTAATTATTTTCCATTCCCTCTGCTGCAGCTTTGGAGGGGCCAAGGAGCCAGCGCTGCCCCCCGGCTCTGGGGGGGGATGCGCTTCAAGCCCTGCCCCCCGGGACCCTCCGAGCTCCCCATCACCCTCCCTGGGACCCCTGGGACCCCTGCCCCGCAGAAATCTCCTCGGGACCGGGCAGGGGGTCCCTGTGCAGGGGGGGATCATTTGGGAGGAGGCAGCAGCCCCTGCGCGCCCCTCACCCAGCGTCGCGGCTGTAAGCAGCAGCAGCAGGTTCCCCCATCCCCCTCTCCGACACCCCCTTTCTCCTTTCGTGAGAGGTTTTCATTAATTTTTAAGTAAAGCCCATAAAACGCAACGACCCACTCAAAGGTAGGGCCGAGTTACTGAGCGAGTGCCGGGTTATTGCGTGATTTACGAACATAGTTTGGAAAAAAGTAATAATTCGGGCTCGCAGCTCGGGAGCGAGCCTGGCAGCGCCGGGCACGGCGGGCACTGAACTCCAAACACCAGTTGCTTTTGTTTTGTTTCGTTTCGTTTTNTCTTCTCTTCTCTTCTCTTCTCTTCTCTTCTCTTCTCTTCTCTTCTCTTCTCTTCACCTTGCCTTTCATTTTGCTTGTATATGTGTTTTTACAAGCGCTGTCTCCCCTCCACATGATTAACTTTTCTTTTTCTATTTATATATATATATTAAAACTTTCACTACCACAGTCTCCACACCGTTATTGTTCTCGTCACCATTCTTGCTCGCCTTCCCACTATTGCTCCCTCTCCTAAATTCTCTGGGGCTTCTCTCCCACTGCCGGCCTCAGCAAAAAAAGGAAAATACAAAAAGGGAAAATGCAAAAAAAGGAAAATGCGGAAAAAAAAAGGGGAAAGTGAGAAAAAGAGGAAGTGCGCAAAAAGAAAGCGCAAAAAAAAAAAAGGAGAATGCAAAAAAAGGACGAAAATACAATAAAAGGAAAATGCAAAAAAAAAAAAGGAAAATACAATAAAAGGAAAATGTAAAAAAGACGAAAATGCAAGAAAAGGAAAAAGCAAAAACGGGAAATACGAAAAAAAAGAAAATGCAGAAAAGGTAAATGCAATAAAAGGAAAATACAAAAAAAGGGAAAATGCTAAAAAGGAAAATACGAGAAAAGGAAAATGCAATAGAAGGAAAATGCAATAGAAGAAAAATACAAAAAAAGGAAAATGAAATAAAATGAAAATACACAAAAAAGGAAAATACAGAAAAAGGAAGATACAAAAAAGGGAAAATACAAAAAAGAGAAACGCAAAAAAAGTAAAATAATAAAAGAAATACAATATAAAAGGAAAATACAGAAAAAGGAAGATACAAAAAAGGGAAAATACAAAAAAGAGAAACGCAAAAAAAGTAAAATAATAAAAGAAATACAATATAAAAGGAAAATACAGAAAAAGGAAAATGGCAAAAAAGGAGGTTCCGAGGCGCTGCCGTTCCCCAGCCGTGTCCCCCCGCAGGCAGCCGGTGCCCNCCCCTCCCCGCCCCGGGGGAGCCCCCCCGGGCCCCGGGCCCGGCCCGGCCTTTCCCCGCCCGGCGCTGGGTGGCGCTGGGGCCCCGGGAATGGGGCTGCGCACCCCAACCTGCCCCTGCCCCCCTGCCCACCTTGCGCCAGCGCTGCTGCACCTGGAACATTTCGAAGAGACATCCAGGCTATTTGGGGCTTGGTTTTTTTTCGTCCCCTACTCAGGTGAAGTATGAAATGTTGGAAATGATGCAAACCCCGCAAGCCCCCTCCCCAAATCTGCCTCCAGCTGGGTGGGGGAGAGGGGCAGGGGTGGAGATGCTGGGCTGGCAGAGGAGGCAACGGAGCTGGGGAAAGGCCTGGAGAATAAATCTGCTGAGGAAAGATTGAAGGAGCTGGGACTGGTCAGTGTGAGGCAGAGGAGGCTGAGGGGAGACCTCATGGCTCTCTGCAGCTCCCCGAAGGGACATTGCAGAGAGGTTGGTGCTGGGCTCTGCTCCCAGGGAATTAGCGACAGAACCAGAGGGAATGGTTCCAAACTGCAACAGGGGTGGGTTAGACTGGAGAGGAGGGAAAAAGTGTTCCCAGCCCGAGCAGTCAGCTCCTGGAATAGGCTGTCCAGGGAGGGGGTTGAATCCCCATCCCTGGCCATGTTTCAAGGGCGGTTAGATGTGGGGGTGGGGGGGTTGGGTTAGGGGGGGACTTTGCAGAGGAGGGTTGAGGGGTGGACTCGATGATCCCAAGGGGCTTTTCCAACCTCAAAGGTTCTCTGATTCCCTGATTAGAACCACAGAAGTAGAGAGCCCTGGCAGAGAGTGGGTGCCCAGTGCACCCTATTGCCACTGAATCACAGAGACGGAACCCATCACCATTTCTGGGGTGGTGGGAGGATCTCGAGAACTGGCTGTGGTGGAGGCTGAGGTGAGCCTCAGTGGGAATAAGTGGGAATGGCGCCCTGTAGTGACTGCTCCAGGTGCCCCCTGCATCCCTGGCATAGGCTTCCCCAAGCAAGGGTATGTTAAGGACCTCAGGAAGTGTGGGTGTGCCTTTGGTGTAGCAGCTGTGGAGGCTGAGGGCACTGACCAGCTGATTGCCTTGCCTAAACTCCAAGAGGAGCCTGCCACTGTGGGGCAGATGAGGGTTTGGAGAGCAGCAGGCGCCAACTGCTACTCAAGCAGGGCATCGATGACAAGATCCTACCGACCGTGACTCTGTGGTTCCCGTCCAGAAGCTGATCCGTCGCCCAGAGGATCAAGGGGTCGTTAGCAAAACTCCCTCACCCCTTAACAGTCCTGTATGGCCAGGAGAAAATCTGGCTGTAAGGCGGGGAAGGCAGCAGAGCTCTGCTTCTCCACGTGCTGCCGAGCGCACAACATCCCGCGTGCAGCTACTCAAACCCTGCTGCTATTCGATTCAGGCTTTTTTCCTCTGCTGCTCCTGCTGTTCTCACAAGAGAGAAAGAGAGAAAGAAAAGCCCGCGGGCCTTAGCGAAGCAGGAACGGATCTGTTTAACAGCAAACATCGCATCTTCTGCCGTCTGAGCTGAGTGCCATGACAAACGCTCTCTCTGAGAAATGCCGGTCCCGAAAGGACCGTGCCCTTTTCTCCAGGCTAGAAGAACGTGAGTAGAGCAGCTGATTGGAAGGTGAAGCTGCTGCCAAAGCTGTCCTGCCAGGAACTAATTTATCCTCCAAAGAATAACTTATTCCAACTCCCAAAATCTGCAGCGTGGATCCAAGGGGAAATTTGGCTCGGAGGAGGGAGCACGTTCAGGGCTCTGAGCTTCACACAGAAATCTGAAGCTGCTGCTGGGGGCGGAGACGTGTCATTGCCTTTAGACGTTTGAGCGCTTGTAGCACTCTGACCCCTCCATATCGCTGGGAATTCCGGGTATAAACATGACTAGCAGTGACACTTGTGAGCGTTCGGGTGATGCCTCAGTGGCTGCCTGGCTTTTCAACCTGCCTCTGCTTTTATCCTGAGGTTATTTCTCCTCAGAGGCTGGACCTAGCCCTGGGAAGTGGCCCGTTCCCAGCTGCAAGTCAGGAGCAACAGGCTTCTTATCAGTTACTCAGCTCCCAGCTAGATCACCGGCAAAGGCTTTATATAGACTGGTATTGATAGATACGTTTACACACACATACAACCTTTACTTTTGCTTCTTTAAATATTCCTGCATACAGCACGTACAGAAAACATTGGTATGAACTCACCAGCGAGCGCAGCCCAGACCGGTTAGTTACCGGTTAAAGCAACTTGTGCCATGTGCAGCCACTCGTCTCACCCTGGTGTTTTGCTCACCTGAAGGTTGCTCCAGTTGTAGCAGAGCCATCCATAAAAGTCCATCAGCAGCAGCCGAGCTGCACTGGCAGCATCCTATGGGCCACTGTGTGATGTCAGGGTGAACAATGGAGGTGAAATCTCAGCCAACACGTTTTGAAAATCATGTTTCTGCACGAGGGAGGTCTGGTGTAACTGCATCTGCATTGGCAGACTGAACGCGTTGGTGATCTCAGCTGGAAGTGAAAAACATGTGGCAGGGGAAGTATTCTCCATGGAGGCGAGTGAGTGATGCTTTTGCTTTGCAGGGCTGGAGGGATGTGAGAAAAACTCTCCTGGTTTGTGCTGTTGCTCACCTTCCCTGCCCGTACCACTGCTTTTTGGGACTTCTAAAGCGTGTTGTGGTGGCACCGAGAAATTCTCGGGTTTGAAGGACTTTTGCTGATGTTTGTTGCCAGTTGCCACCCGAGGGGATCACTGAGCACCCTGAATGGCTCCCAAGTTGTCTGCTGCCCCTGGCGAGATGTGGGGAGGAACCAAGTGCAGCCGCGGGAGGAGGGAGGAGAGAGGAAGGAGAAGAGTGAACTCACCCAAAGGGCTGTTCAGAGTAAGCAAAGGTGTGAAGACTGACATGACCAGAGAAGCCAACAATAAAACAGAACCTCAGCTCTAAACCCAGAGCAATCTCGCTGGGCAAGATTATAGGATTATGAGAAAGATGGGGACAGACTTTGGAGCAGGGCCTGTGGGGACAGGACAAGGGGGATGGGTTGGAACTGCTAGAGGGAGCTTGAGAGTGGAGAGAAGNCCATGAAACCACAATGAGAGGGTGTTCGATTGGCCTCGCTGTCAGGACTCGGGGTGGAGTTTGAAGTAGCTGACAAGTGCATTAGAAAAAATAAATATAACTGGAATGCTTGGGAAGCTAGCTCGGCCAGCGCTAGAAAATCGTTTGGACTGCTGCGAGAAGGAATATTTGAAAAAGTGGTTCAGTAGGAAAATGCTTGGGTTGGCCATCAATCCCCAGCGCCGAGCACATTTTTCTGTATTTCTGCAATTACGTTATTGCCAGCTACTGTGGGACAAATGACAAACAACATCTGGTCACAAAGCCGTTCCAGAGTGATGGAAAACTCACTAGAGCAGCAATTCAAATGCTTGGAGCCAAAGCACAGCGCAGCCTGCAGCGCTCGAGGGAAGCAGAGCACACTCTCCCTTCAAGAACAGTTTGTGTCTCCCCCAGTTTCACACAGAGCAGCACCAGCCTCGGCTGCGGGACCCGAGGAGCTGCTTTCTCAAGGGGTTCCTGCAGCCTCTCCTCACCCATCAGCACTTCAGCCTCAGATTTGGATGGAAACTAGATGGTGTTTTGTGCATCCACAGCCGTTGCTCTGATGAAAATCCGTATTCCAATGAGTGTTTCAGTATTTGTAATGAAATATTTTTAGATTTAGAAGGCTGAAAATACTTTTTTTTTTGTTTCTATTTTTAGTTCTTCACC